>DWGR01001811.1:0-15021 GCA_018247715.1 Heliconius burneyi | reverse complement strand
CCAAACAACTTCTGACAACGAAAACTATTCAAACACTCGTGGCTACCATCGCAACTTGTACGGCGTCGTTCTTAACTCGCTCGCTCTGACGATGGCTCTAGAAAATTGGAAAATTTCACTTTTCTAACCTATTATGGGCTTTGTGCTTCTTTAAATATGGCTTATATTTGGGTAGCGCTTTTCCATGATTACGTTTTTATAATACAATCTGAAAAGAGCTCTATGAAAATATAAATAGAGTGTGTTTTGATTCATCATGAGACAGAGCAATTCGCCGGAAGGGTTGAGTCGTAAGGAAGTTCGACGATTATGTTTAGTCAGCGTTTCAGTGTAATGGAAAAGAAGTAGGTTCGGGGCTTGTAAGATGTGGTCGCAAGGCGGACCCGGGTGGTTAGTCTGTGACTGTGGGTGGATTATTTGTTCGCTTCCAAGGTCTAAGCTGTGGGTTGGATTTAAATTTCCCACCAGTCTTTGTCCTAAATGTCCTTCTCAGTAGCTTGATGAGGTGCCTCTTTACTCTAAATTGAAGTGGTCCGTAAATTGTTTTGAATTTAACGTTGGCCAAGTCTAATAGAGAGGGTGGCAAAGAAATACCTCAAAATCTCATCTCATTACCAAACGGGCTTCATTTCAGACATTTGAGATGTTATGCTTATGTATGGGAATACTTAAAAGGTTTAGGGGAAGGGGGAAAGGGGAATATTAGTAATTATTGTTTATTCTAGTATATTTTTATATTATATAATACTTTGGTAACGTATGTTGTATGTACGAATATGAACATTTTACCCGACTGCTAAGGATGGGTTATGTTTTTCGCGCGTATCTTGTATGTATGTAATATTCTTTATTACCTCATATCTCCAGAACCACTGAACGGATTTACATAATTGAGATATCGTTTTAGCAGCCCAAGTGTTCTTAGATAGGTGACATTCAAAAAAGTAATGACGGCTGTGGGACGCCATTTTACTTAGTGATAAAAAAAATTTAGGTTTCGCATACCACAATATGGGTATCGAATTCAAGAGCTCAATGCGAGGATATATCATGATTCTCATCACCATAATGAATCCCAACTCAAAAGTGAGTTTTATGCAGTCGGGCTTTTTGTTTTTTTAAATATTTTTATTTATATAGTTGACCGTCGATCATAACGGTATAAAATCAAAATTATTCTTCTCTAAATAAAATCTCTGGCGTGGCGTAGGGGCATGACGGTGTGACTGTATGCGGCAGCACCGACGCAGCGGGTTCAATCCCTTCATGAGGGGATGAATTATTACTTATTAATATGTTTATTTCTTTGCTCTGGCACTAAGGCAAAAGCCCGGCGTTAAAATCCACCAGTCAATACGCAATGTCTCGAAAAATTCAATGTTAAGTGGAGAACAGAATGTCTTAAAACTAGGTTCCCCCACATTATTTACAAAAGAAAACTTCTAGTAATAAAATCTAATTTATAATCGATTTAAAACATATTTTCCAGGCTTTAAGTTATTATAATAAATAACTTAATAATTATACCTCCACATACTTAACCAGTAACTGGAGGCAGCTGTGAGATGAGCTTTTCACGAAGTTTGAAAGTAATAGTTCGCGATACATCAACCGCGAGAACCATAATGGCATGCAAGTTGAGAACATTACTCTTGTTAGGAACCGCTTTACAAACAGAAATAATATCTAGCTCTATATATCTTAGTTGTCTCCTATCTTGAAACTTGCTTTTGCTTGGAGATTTGTTGTTTATTTATATGGGGATGGCCTAATGTCTCGTAATATTCTCTTAAGATATGATTCATTCAGTGATGGAGTCGTAATGATTTTAATAAGAATAAATGGAGCTACAATGTGGTGTTTTTATTTTTCAGCTTCACGCTGTATCCCGCACGCAGCATGACAGGCAGAGGGGGGAGATCGATAAGATACTCCGTTCCCCACTTTCTGTTAAATTAAGTTAAGTGGCGGAACTTAAATGACCGCTGTGGTCAACAACAGAACAGACTATCACCCAATTTGTGATGGAATTAATAATTAATATAAAATATAATTAAAAATACCATCTACAATAAATAATAAAAAATATTTTTTTATCAACTATCAGCTGTATCCCACACATAGCAGGGTTAGCAGAAGGAACCTACCTAGTGTCCAAACACTTCATTCCCAACTCAAATGGAAACGGAAATAACAAAATTTACATAGAGATTTTTTTTTTCAATTAATTTTAACCAATAAACAGATAAATTAAAATCATTTCACTACCATAATGGGATTTAGTTGAACAATAGTACCAACCTATTGAAAATATAGTTAGGCATAGACAAGTGAGGCGCTCCAACATCGATTTTATTGCCACAGCTTAAATATTTCTATTTAAACACGCAATAGTACATTACCAACCAAACAAAACAAGCCGAAACTATACGGATGCGCCGATAACCGCGCTACATGGCGTATCGTATGCAAGTTTTAATGAAAACACCCGACGGACCTACAATATACACTTCTATATATATACATATAATATCTATAGACACTTATGTATGTATGTATGTATGTTTTGTTGAGGCCGTCGTGGCGCAGTGGGACAGCGTCTGATTGCTTACAATCAAGGGTTATAGGTTTTTTTAGCGTCACACTGTATCCCGCACGCAGCTGAGTTAAGCGCTAAGATTCTGGAAGTGACGGAACTCAACGCTGCGCCCCGACAACAAAGCGAAGAAATGAGCATATTAAATATTTCATTACACTTTGTGGCTCTGCGCCACGACTGGCTTCGACAGGGTTCAATAAATAACTTCGGTTCCCCACTTCGGTCACAGATAAAGGTGCTATCTTTGATTTGAATGGCGTCGGGTTGCGCCGCAATGTCTCTATATCGATATCGATTAGAAAATAGAGAACGGAGTGTATTAACATTGTGTTCTCTCCTTTCCAAACGGATAAAGGATGAAGCTGGTAATGTATCTAGCTAAAGCGGAAAAAGGGTGAAGCTGTTAATGTACCTAGCTATGTATGTATCTCCTAATGTAACGAAGTGCGGAATGAGGCGATACTTTGGGACGTCTGGATACGATTACGGCAAGATTGCTGTCATTCTTTAGGGTCTCACTGGAAAGGAAAATGTATTCGTATATTCTAAATGTATAGTTTTATTATGTAGGCCGTCGTGGCGCAGCGGCACAAGGGTGTGACTGTAACGCGACGGTTGTCAGTTCGATCTCCACTCGAGGTAGTGAAATATTTATTTCCGTTTATATTTCCATTTCGTCGCTCTGTTGTCGAGGCAAAACGCGGCGTTGAGTTCTGCCACTCAACACGCAATGCCTCCAGAATTCGACAGAAAGTTGGGAACGTAGTGTCTTAACATTAGGTTCCCTCTGCCTACCCTTTTTTTTATTTTTTAGTTTTATTACGTATTTTCGTAAAGAATTTGAATATATAAGGAGAAGAACTTGAATATACGAGTATAGCTGAAAATATTATGTTCTGCTTTAGAACTTCATTTATTTAGAACTACTTATATAATATATGAATCGTCTCTGTACATGAAAGATATGTAAGAAAAAATATTATTGGTGGCATTTAATATCGTAATAGAACAAGAAACGATAATTTTAAAAAAATCTGTCTGTGTGTTTGTTAACATATATTTCAGAAACGGCTTAACCGATTTAATTTCAGTACACTATTGTATTTTGTCAAACTTTCCTTAAAATTTAGTATTTGTGTTTCTTTAATCGCCTTATAAAAAAAAAAACCATTTTAAAAAATTATATAGATTTACGATTTTATTTAATTGATTAAAACTTTAGTATTAATATCGGTATCGATTTTAAAATTATATTTTATTAGAAAACGAAAAAAATGCATATAAATAAATCAATAATTATATAGCCAAGCGGGCCAAGCCGCGAGCCCGTCGCTAGTGAAGAATAAAGAGTTAAATAATAGTTTCATCTGTTAACCGCGCTAGGGCAGTTGCCACTCACGCGAGCGAAGGTTGTTGGAGGGAGGCTGTAGGTACTCATTAAAATTAGGTCATCTGTCCCTTTGGTTCCTACTTGCACAAGATGTGCTTTCAGGGTATTGATTTTTCTATTACCAATTCTTTAGGACCAAAGTTGTTTTTTTTGGGCCTTTTAGTTAGCCAACCATCTTTGTAGGTTCATATATTCGTTTTTGGATTTTATATCTGTAATAATATAAGAGACGCTCAATGATTTAGAAATCTAGTTTTTCCATATTATAAAAATGAAAATAAATGTATATAAAAGTATATAAATAAGCATTTTTTGTTACGGTACTGCCGAAGTATTGAAGTTAAAATAAATTAAAATTTTAGTACATATTAGCTGATTTTACAGCGGAGTGATTTAACACTAGGTTCTCTTTGCCTGTTCTACTGTGTGCGAAAAAAGTATATCTAAGGTTTTTTTTATGAAAATATAAAAAAAAACTAAAATATACTCTAAAAGCAATAATATTAATATAGAAACAATATTAATAAGGCTAGCCCCAAAAATCAATAAGTCCAGAACATTACATAGAATATTTAGTTTGTTACAAATTCAAACAATCTGAATATTACTTGTTAAACAATATAGGTCTTACCCCCTCGCCCTCTTATCAGTTCACCCCTGCCCGCTTCTCAAAACTGGGGGTCTTTTCGACCGCCTTCTAACCCGCCCCCCGCTTATTAGCTCCTACGTCAATCTAACCTGGCTTCATTTGTGTTATATCTATTTTGTAAACTTAAATTAGATTTTATGATCGTAGAAATGGGGTATAATGATATATTTTAATGTTATATCTGATATCTTTATCTATGATTTGATTTAAGAAGATTTAAAAAATATTATAAATGATAAGAATAAATTACAAGTACATAATTCGTGATTTTTGACTTGATTTCTTAATGTGTATACGAGTTCAAGATCTTTTAATATTTTTTTATAAGAGAACTCGAAGTTTTTAATGTCGATTTTTATGTAGAAATTGAGACCAATCGTTGCGCAGGGACACAAGGGTGCTAATGTAAGCGCGACTGCTTGTGGATTCGATTCCCATTTCGTGCTTGAATTCAGCTATAGAAATGCAAAGGAGTGCAGGGTTGAGTTCCGCCACTCTACTGGCATTGTCTCCCGAATTCGGCGGAAAGGACGTAACGACAGTGTCTTATTAGGAACGGAGTGGGAGCAGGGACGGTGTAACACTACACTGCCAGGTTTCCCCTGGCTGTCCGGTTATGTGCTGGATACATATACTATCATTTTACTTTAATAAATCATTTTTTTATGTTGTTTATTTATGAACCGACATCTATTTAGACTATATTTAATTTTATATAACGGCACATCTTCGTTAATACTATCCATGGCTGTCTAGAAACGACATTAATTCTAATTAATACAATATCATATTTTTATTACAGCGCGGCGTTGAGTTCTGCCACCTAACACGCAATGCCTGCAGTATTAGGCATAAAGTGAGGAATCGAGTGTCTTACACTAGGTTCCCTCTGCCTACCCTGCTGGGTGCGGGATACAACGTGAAGCTAATTTATACTTTTATTATAATTACTTAACTAACTACTGGTATAATTTACTATATTTACAAATGAGACTAAAATAAAAAAACTAATATTTACAGACCTATATTTTACAAGAGTTGAACCTAAGGAATACGGTATTACATAACCTATGCCTACACTTATATTATATCGACCATTTTTTTTTATTTTTATAGCTTCACGCTGTATCTCGCACATAGCAGGGTAGACAGAGGGAACCTAGTGTCAAGACACTCCGTTCTCCACTTTCTGCCGAGTTCTGGAGACATTGCGTGTTAAGTGGCAGAACTCAAAGCCGCGCTTTGCCTCGAAAATGGAAATACAAACGTAAATAAATATTTAACTTCTTCGAGTGGGGATCGAAGCCACAGTCAGTCGATTTTGCAGCTCACGAAGTCGCACCCTTGTGCCGCTAGGCCACGACGGCCCCAAATAATAGAATAATCAGAAATTTAGTTCAACTTTTCGGTGTCACCATCCATCTTACTAGCTACAATTAAGCGATCAATTTGGCAAACTCCATAAAAGTGTGTTATTGGCAAATATTCCCAAATTGCTGGGCATCCTGAAGCAGAACAGTAGTTACGGTCACGTATCTTCTATATTATTTACATGTGAAATATTACCCGAAGTTGGGCGGACTGTAGTTAAGGAGGAGTTTGCTGATGAAATATGTCTTCGGGGGGCCAAGGGAGAGGGGGGTGAAATAAGGAGCCTTAAGCTCGGGTGTAGGTCGATGAGAAACTTATTATGAAGGGGTGGATAGTGGAATTAATGTACATAGTCATTTTCGTTAAATTTGATATATTATTATTATCTGGAATATAATGAATTAATATTAAAAGAGGCCGTTGTGGCCCAGAGGCACAAGGGTGTGACTGTAATGCGACTGTTATGGGTTCGATCTCTACTCGAGGAAATGAAATATTTATCTAAATTTATATTTACATTTCATCGCTCTGGTGTCAAGGCAAAGCGTGGCGTTGAGTTCTGCTCTCACTCAACACGCAATGCCTCTAGAATTCTGCAGAAAGTGGTAAACGGAGTCTCTTAACACTAGGTTCCCTCTGCCTGCCCTACTGAATGCGGGATACAGCGTCAAGCTGATTTAATTTTTAATTTAATTTCAATCCATTTTTACGTTGTACCTATTTCGCATGTAACAGGGTACACAGAGAGGTCTGCCTCTGGAGCCAAGTGTTCAGACGTTCCTCACTTATATGATTTTTTTTCTCTAGTGGGATTGGATTCGATCTATCGATGCACCACGACTGGCCTCTAACTTGTATTACTTTGCTTAATAAAAATCGATTAATCTGTAACTTCAATCACATTAAGGTGTAAGTTACTAGTATTAAATTATACAAATTTGGCAGTCAAAGGCAAGTTTATAAATAGCCGGCTACATTATCAGCTATGGTAGTTAGTAGAAGTCGTTAGCGGTCGAGCAATTTGTCGCGAACTTCTAGCCGGCAAGCCGCATAGCACGCACGCTTCTCTCGAATGCAGCTCTGGTTCACTTCATTACTTGTGGAATACTTAAATTGTTGTTTTTTTATCAGCTTCACGCTATATTCCGTATGTATATAATAGGTAAGGGAAGGGAAGGCAGGGAACCTAGTCCTAAGATACTCTCGTTCCATTTTTCTGTGAATTTTTTTATGCAGTGTTGAGTGGCGAAACTCAACGCCGGGTTTCTTTGGGTTGGTGCCAGAGCAAAGGATTGAAAATATTAATAAATAATAATTGGAACCCACAACCGCTGTGTAACAGTCACTCTTTTGTGCCCCTGTGCCACGACGGCCTCAAATAAAAAAATGATAATGACAAATAATAAATAAAATATATATAAAGCCTCTATTTACGTGGCAAAAGGGTTAAAGTTACAAAATGCGATATTTTCAATAACGATAGGACAAAAGAAGCGGAAAGTTTTTATTTAGTTCTTTCTATATGCATACTTAAACAATTCACTTATCTTTTGTAACATAATAATGAGAAAAATATGGTTTCTGGTAACATTTTAGTAAAACCACGTAAAACCAAAAAAACTATGTTATATCATCTACGAACTTTAAATTAATTTTAAACGAATAGACGATCAAAACTCTTAAGGTAAATAATTCTTAGTTAATCTTAAAAAATCTTTTATATTGTAGTGATGTAATTGTTACATTTTGACTGCGAATCCTCAAAATGTTTGTTTTAAACAGATCTGGATATCGAAGTGATCTTATAAGGCTTTCGTTTTTCCTTTTGATATCTATCGTGTTTACATATATATTATAATCTTCAATCATATATTAATATTATTGTGTATAATCTATCGAGGATTATAAAGCATTTTATTCCTAAATAAAGAAAATTACTATTTCTGTAATATATTTAATATATTTCAGTTTAAATAGTACAAATTGCAAAATTATTAGGTATTACGTGGGATGGACAAAGATAATGCTAATTCACTGTCACAATGTTCTATTTGACGTCCATTTGGAAATAACAATACTAAAAAACGAAATCTTAAGTAAAAATATGAATATAACAACTAAAAATATCAAAGCTTTAGCTGATTTTTAGAACGAACAGTAAGGCATGTCGTAGCTACGCAACGATAGCGTCAACGTTAATAATTTTAAAGTGTATATAAAATTCTAATGAAATCAGCTTCACACAGTATCCCGCACAGCAGGGTACGCAGAGGGAACCTAGTATTAAGACAGCTTAGTCCTTTCCCCGCTTTCTGCCGAATTCTGGAAGCATTGCGTTTTGAGTGGCAGAACTCAGAATCAGAGCAAAGAAATGGAGATATACTCGTAAACGTAAATAAATATTTCATTTCCTCTAGTGGGGATCGAACCCACAACTGTTGCGTTACAGTCACACCCTTGTGCCGCTGCGCCACAACGACCTCAAGCGTATATAAGACTTTATATATATATTTACATGGTTCCCTTAGCAAAATGTGTACAGTAAACGCCCAAATCTAAGCTTAAAACTTATCACCCGGCCATTCAAACTAAAGGTGTACCCAAAATGTTTACAAAGCATTTGCTTAATAACAGAAACTTCGGGGTTGGGTTGAATTCTCCTAATACCGCGTGTTGGAACACGGTGTGGCTGTGTGTGTGATACCGGTATTAGGGTGGGGCTACATGGGTTAATTATTCTACAATAATTATGTTAGGGGCGAGGTCAAATTTTTTTAATAATCGTTCATAAAAATTGATTGTTTTTGCTTAAGTAGTACTTATCGTTGTACGTATCCCGCTTATGGTAACCTACCCTAGGTAGAGCTAATCTGAGAATGTAGTCTATTTCCTCGATTGTGTATCGAACCCACAAGCTTCGCTTGGCTTTACTCACAAATGTTTATTGACGCCAGTCATGGCGCAGGTGTAAAAGTATTTGACTGTAAACGCGACAGGTTGTGGGTTCGATCCTCATTCGAACAAATGAATTATATAATATGTTTATTCCTTCGCTCTTGTATCGAGGTAAAACGCGGCGTTGAGTTCCGTCACTCAACACGCAACACCTCTAGAATCAGGCGGAGAATGGCTAATAGTGTCTTAACACTAGGTTTTTTCTGCCAACCTTTTTATATTAGAATTGTATAACAAATACAGATAGTCTGGCAAAATTAACTTATCAATCTTTTTTTTCTTTCCCAGCTAAAGAACAGCTATGATAACATTACAACATTTAGGGCGAAGCTTTACGCTCTACCAATATTTGTAATACTTAGAAATATTTCTTAATTTCATAAAATTTACATTAAATAACGAAAATCAGCATCATGTAGTCCTAACTGAGTAATATATATCTGTGGGATGAAAGTAAGGGTTGCCATGGTGACGTATCTTAAAGATCGCCCCCTCCCTGTCTCAGTTTTCGCCTTTCTCCTTTGCACGCGTTTCTTGTAGGGAGGCGTGGACGAGTACGGTTTGCAAATAAAATATTAGTGAAATATTTGAATAATATTTTAAATATTATTTTAATTTGATCTAGTTTTTGGTTAGAGCTAATATAATTGGAAATTAACTAGATAGATGCTTCTAGAAACTTCAAGAATAAAGTAATTGATCATTTGGTATTTCGCGTACCCTATGTTGTAACTATGATATAAAAATAATGTTAAAATCTTTACCTTACTGAGAAAAAATTAGCTAAAATTGTTTTTAGCCTATTGAATATAAATTATTCATATTTCTTTACATTTATTACCTTTTTTTACATTTATTCACTAATTAAGATTTACTAACACTCTGTTCATTTCAATGGTGATGGATTTTACACCACTTTTGAACCATCAGCCTAACTGAGTTTAAACAAAACGTATCAAATAGAAAACCGTTCTTAAAGCTACCACTTTTCTGCGATTAGTTTAATAAGCTTAACTAAAATACACAAATAAATAAAGAAAACAAAGTTTCTTAAACTTTTTTCGTCAACCCCCCGTGGGTCGGGCGGGTCTAATGGAGTGGTGCCGTTCCCACATGCCATAAAATTGTAAATTAGTGATGAGCCGGCTGGCCCGCGCGACGCTTATCGATTTATTGATAGTTTTAGTTCAACCCTAGATGAAGGGTTTGATGAGTTCAGAACTACTGTGTACTCCTTGCTGAACTCATGTTTATTTATGATGCTGTTACATGCTCTTTTTTAGTCCTTTAGAGTAATATTTCGTGGTTTTTTTAGTGTATTTTTCAAAAAATGTAGTTATTGTTTTGGTATTTTGAATTTGGTTTCTTATAGGTTAGGTTAGATAAGGTTAAGAGCTTACATTACGACTTAAAAGTTTACGTTTTGACTAAAAATTGATTGATGAATCTTCATTTTTATATATAAAACAATTTTACATAGTCTGGGTAAATTTTAAAATATATAGCTGTAAATCAATAATAAGTTCTAACGTATTTGTTATTTAATAAAACTTTTTAATCATTAGTGGATTATATACTTAATTATATGTTACATCTATCAAACATTATAAGATCTTGCTTTAAAATTTTTGATATTTTATAAACACTCTAGGGAAAATATATCTAGTAACGTATTAAAAATCATTATTCAAACGTATATTTATTTTATTTTTCTTAGGAATTAATCTTCAGTAGCGAAAATTGGAAAGAATTGCCCTATTTATATGCTAAAAACAAAAAATACTTGTAACAAGTGGCTGAGAATATTGACACGATACCTCGATAAACCCGCATGACTCAGTTGGTCAGTATTCCAGTACGTGGATGCTCTCCAAGAGAGGCGGGTTCAATAACACAGTATTGGATGATTCTTACTAAGTATTTACATTTAGTACAGAGTGTTAATATATAAAATAAAATCACTAACCTTCACATTATTGCAGAAAATAGAAGCATGGATGGGTCTTTTCGACCCGTCTCGTCACCACCACATTTCTGTATAAACTAACTAACTACATTTCCAACAAATTACCGGTAAAGATTTCATAAATATTGATAAGTGTCCAGTTTTATTCCGGTCAAGGAGCTATGCTAATGTAACTTTTTATTTAAGTACCGGTTTTTACCTTAAATTAGGGGCGAGCAAAATTGAAATTACTCTTTGAAAAACCTTATTCCCTATGTCGTTGTATTAAAGTTGAAATTGAATTAAATTTATTTTTCAACTTAAGCTTAAGTAACTTGTTTTTTAAAAGGTGTGCATACAAAATGTGATGCTGCAGCATCCCTTGTACTCTTAACATGAACTCTTGGTTGACCTGGTCACTTTAACATTGAACTAGTGTCGTGGGATTGACATTGAGATGGGATTCTGTGAGAACGTAACGAAATTTAAGGGTTAAAATATATCTTAGCTTTTTGATAATTACTTATTAAGTATTTTTTACATTTTTTATATATTTTCTAACAAGTATTACATATTTAGTGTTTATTTAGTGTAAATATTACATATACACTATTATTTTTTAAGCAACAATGAGTCAAGAATGAGAAGAAAGAATGAAGAACGTAGAGCTATGTGCCTACCTTATAGTAAATGCTTACAAAACTATACTTAACTGTATATATAATAAAATCGTAAGAATATTTTATCTGTACATTTATTATTTTTGACTAAAATGGATAGAGGGACATTTAAAAAGAATAACAGAAAGCAAAAATATATTTTTTTAATTTCTTGTCTGTCTGTCCGTCTGTATGTATGGTCACGATAATCTTCGAAAGTACTGAACCGATTTACTTCAAACTTTCACCAATTGCTTTCCTTTAGCCCACTTAGCATCTGAAGTTTGTTTCATCAAAATCGGTTCATTAAAAAAAAGGTATCGGCATTTGAATGAACTCAAGGCATGAGTTTGCCTGCAAATATATGTTAAAGCAATCCATATCTATACTTATGCTTACAAATGTAGTGTGCCGACTTACAGAACAAGAAGGAGAAATATTATCGATTCGATATTCGAGTTGCTTATTCGATTAATTATTTTGAATTCGATTTCGATATTGGATTGTTCGATTCGATTTGGGTATTTTTTGTAATATGCAAACATTACAGTTATTTTACAAAGAATATTATAAATCCTTACCCAAATCAATAATTCTACATTTAAGGCTGTTTTTAAACAAGTAAACTAAATTATTCATTGACATCAACACATATGACTGTCAGTCAATTCTATTTATTAAATGATTAATCATAGAGTTCAAGCGGGCGAAGCCGCTAGCTGGCCGCTAGTAGGTACTAAATGTTACACATAATGTATTTGCAAAAAAAACATTATCATTTTATCTGTATTATATTTAGTATACAAATGTTAAAATTTTGTATATATATACATCTATACAAATTATACATGTTACAGGCGAATGGAAAGGAAACAACCTCGAGTCACTCCCTCCACTGTTCACTTCATTTCCGCTTGCAAATCGTCTTCCGTGACGGTCTTATATTGCATCTTTACTGCACATATTCATTTATTTACGTATGTTTGAATAACGTAGATATAAAAGTTAAATTAAGGGTGTGTGTTCGATTCTCAATAACTGACTAACCCAGTCAGTTATTTTCATTCAACGAGACATACGGCTCTGTTTGTATGCTCACTGTGTACGGGATATGATAAAAAAATTACTGAAAAAGGGAAAAGAGCTAATAAAAGTAAGATAGTAATTGTTATAATGGGGCCAGTGATTAAATTGAGGCCAGTCATGACATTTCAAGCGTTCATATTTTTAATCGTACTACTGACCAGCCAGCCACCACTAATCTGGCAATTATAAAAAAAATCTAAAAAAAAATATACGCAGTTAATAACAAATAAATTAAGTCAGTTTCACGCTGTATCCCGCATACAGCAGGGTAAGCAGGGAACCTAGTATAAGGACACTCCATTCCGCACTTTCTGCCAAATATTGGAAGCATTGCGTGTTGAGTGGCGCTTTGCCTCGACACCAGAGCGAGGAAATGGAAATATAAACGTCAATAAATATTGCACTTCCTCGAGTGGGGATCGAACCCACAACCGTCGCGTTCCAGTCACACCCTTGTGGCGCTGCGCCTCGACGGCCTCATAATAATAACAAACTGTTTGGAAATACTAAATGTTATTAATAGTTTAATTTTAATGCGTTTTAGATAGCAGACTCTAAGGGTTAAATATAAAACGCCTTGGGCCTAACTGAAATCTGCCTTAGCTTGCCAATTAAACGTACGATGTAATTACCATAACGGCATTTTACTATCGTACCGTACAAATGACTCCTTTATTTATAATTTATAGACTGATTGCGTTTCTCGCTTATAGAGTTTTTTTCAGATCCACGCTGTATCCCGCTTATCCCGGTGGACAGAGGTAACCTAGTATTAGATACGTCACGCTGTTCCTCACTTTCCGCCAAATTCTGAATGCATTGCATATTAAGTGGCGGAACTCAACGCTGCGATTTGCCTCGTAATAATAACGAAGTATAAAAAATATTTAATTTTCTCTAGAGTCGAACCCACAATCCGTTGTTTTTATAGTCGCATGCTTGTGCCTTTGCGCTATGACTGTCCTCATAAAAATATTTTTGAAATTATGATTTAGATTAATGCTTAGTAAAGCGTCTACGCTGTACAGATTTTTCCTTATATGTCAGGAGAGAGAGTACATATTTTAAATGTAACTATTTTAAAAGGATTTATCGCGTATTTTTAAGATTATACAGTATGCGAGACAATTAAGAAATCGTTGACGGTAGTTTGATAAAATAATTATGTCAACTGACAGATGTCATATGCCACCTCAGGCTGTGACCACGGACTATTGCAAAGTGTTCGAAAAGTCAGGTTTCCAAAAATGTATAATCTTAAATATACGCGTATATCGTAAAGAACTTATTAAGAGAAATAGTAAAATAAGTACAAACAGTAAAAAATGTTATATTTTCTCTATTTTCATTTTAATCCAAAAAATCTGACTTAAAAGCGATATCAATTGCTTAGACCACACATTACTTGTCCCATGCCTAAGGCATATTTAAATAAACACTGTACGGGCGCACTCGCGTTTTATGCGTAGTTTGGGCGTAGGGTCGATTACTTGGTGATTAATAACATATCCATGTCAGACCACCTATAGATATCTATAAATACTAGTTTCTATATTTTCTAGAATATATCCTAAACTAATGATCGACTACGGTTTGACTCGTACTTATTTTGTATTAAAGTACGTAAAATACCTTTTCCTTTTTAAGTAGGTCCATGTACAGGTGGAAAATTTTGAGCAAAGCCATACTCTACATCTAACGAGATAATTCAATAAAAACGTTTCAAGGCAAGGAGGAGGTATGTTACATTTTGAAGTCGCAATTGCACTGGTGTCTTCAAGATATAGGTATACACAGATATAAAAAGCAATTTCCGCTTAAATCCGCCTTAATACTGGCGGAATGTGAAGAACAGAGTGTTTTGGCACTAGGTTTTGTATACTATCATAAGGGTTGCCCAATTTTTTTAGGTTATTTCAATTGAACGTGATCCTGTCTTGTCTAAAACACGTAATTTCTCTCATTCTTCCTAAATCCGAGACATTGCATATAACAAGTATAAAGCGGAACTCAACGACGCGCATACCCTTAAATAAAATCACACCATATAAGTTTAGATAAAGCGTAGGCATCTTGATATTAAGTTGAATGACACGGGGTGCGTGTTGCGTGGAGCTGTGCGTGGGCGACCTCGTTGCCAGCTTAAGCGTGAGAGGGGTCTTAGCTATTTCTGCCCAACGACACATTTTTATCTTACACCTTACTTGCCATTCTGTCAAGCTGTGTAACCTTATGGTATTATATGACACAAAAGAAACTTGTTTCAATACCAGCTAATAATAAATACGGACAGCGCACCAGGGCATACATGGTTCCTAACTTAATAAATAACTTAGATAATAACATACGAAATAAGATTACTGAGAG
>DWGR01001810.1:0-15021 GCA_018247715.1 Heliconius burneyi | reverse complement strand
TTAAAAATGCCTTAAAATATATATTATTAACATGCATATAATTTAACACAAAAGAGACACGTCTATTAGTCTAATGAAAGAAAAGGTCCTCCTGTTTTAAATAATATTACTAATTTATGTAACAACATAGCCGAGTGACAGTTGGGACGCGACTGAGAGAATTCGATGCTTGTAGATTCTTTTCTACCTCTCTATTTTTCTATTATGTTAAAAAAAATATTACGGTGTTAAGTTGCGTTGCTTATACTGTGATGTCTTTAAAATACTGGAGAGGTTAAATGAATTCAAATTTACGCTTTACCTAGTACACAGCACGGTAGGCAGAGGGAACCTAGCTTCAAGACAGTTTGTTCCCCACTTTCTGCCGAATTCTGGAGGCATTTTGTGTTTAGTGGCAGAATTCAACGCTGTGTTCTGCCTCGATACCAGAGCGAAGAAATGGAAACATAAATGTACACTTCCTCGAGTGGGGATCGAACCCATATGTCACTTTACAGACACAACCTTGTGCCGCTGCGCAACAACGATTTCAAATAAAAGGTTAAATGAATTACTTAAAAAAAACAGATATGTATTGGAACCAGGTTATGTACTTGTAGTACCAAATGTATAGTGTAATGATTATTACTCGTATGCTATGTACGTAGAAGAAGAAAATCTGTGTATATCTAAGCTTATCCTTGTTTGCTATTACTTATAAAGTTCTAATGTTTAAATATCCATATCCGAGACCGTGGAAATTAAAAAAATTTATGCATATTTAGTTAGTATAGTTCGTTTTTGACTTTCCGCCCAATTTTGAAGACATTTCCGGAATACGCTCTTTGTTTTGTTACCCACAGCCGTCACGGTTACAATCAAATTATATATATTTAAATCGTAGTATTTCACTCTGACAAAAGCGTAACAAAGATAACTCACTACCCAACGTATACAAAATCCAAACAAGTCCAAGCTTCCTACAATTAAATATCAGTTAATGGGTAAGTCTTCTTATCTCAAGACTCGCTGGTTTCACGCTGGATGCACACAGACGTACTGGGGCCATTGTGAATGCTACGAAATTATTTTTAATTAGAAAAATAAAGCAAATCGCCGGAGACAAAAGCATATTCTTTAAGTGACGCTCGAAAATTTTCTCTTAAATTAGTATGAGATTATTCTTTTTGATTACTATGTAAATTTGTATCTGAGATTTGTGGTGTAGTTTGGTGAATAAAATAATATATAGTAAAAAAAATCTATGAAACACGTTTGATTTCCTTGGCCAAGTGCTACAAAATATGCACGTAACTATAAATTATATGAGCGTTTCGTAGAAATTTTCTTCCACGCGCCACGGAACTGTGGAATGGCCTACCCGCGGCAGCGTTTCCAGGTCGATATGATATGGGTACCTTCAAAAAGCGCGTCTACCTCCACCTCAAAGGCCGGCAACGCACCTGTAACTCCTCTGGTGTTGCACGGGGTCGTGGGCGGCGGGGATCACTTACCCTCAGGTGACCCGAACGCTCGTTTGCCTTGTCCTTTTACCATAAAAAAAAATCTCGAATAGTGTACTAATAACCTCTGATGAGTCCCAATATTCCTGGTTCCATCATCACACCAGTTCGTTGATAATTTATACTATCATAATTTTACTTACATTTTACTACATATGTAGATTGTAACAACTCATCATAGCATGTTAACTTAATTTAGGTTTACGCTTTACGTTTTATCTAATCAGAGAGAAGGGAGCGCCAAACACTTACCTCTTTCGTCTCATCCACTGTCATCAACCATTTCATACATGCCCTTCAGGAGCCATACCGAGGGGCTACCTCTCTTACCGCTCACTTTTCCATCATAAATCTTTTTTAACATCCTTTCATCACATGCCCAAACCAGCTGAGCACGATTTTCTTTATTCTCACAGTAACATTCTCGCTAGTACCTGCCATTCTGTGTATCTATCTCTTCATTGCGGATTTGATCAGCTAAGCTTACTTCGTATATCCTACGAAGAGATCTTATGTCTACGGCATTCATCTTCTCTTTCATTCTTCTGTAATACAAAAACATAGCATGTTGACATAATCAAAATTCTATTGTCACAATACTTGTTCTTATATTGACTACAATCACGATGGCACTGAATTCGATCCCTACTAGTTCGAATAATTGTAATTCTCTCCTTCCGGTAATAAAGTTTTTGAATTCAAGCAGTCGGTGCGTAGGGACTGCTATAACTTTACTTTACTTTCTGGAGGCCTACCGTGTTGAGTGGCAGAACACAGAACACATTAAAAATTACTGGGAAACATAGTTCCACACGATTTTTTTATATATTTTTCGATGAATTTTATTATATATTTAGAAAAAAAAAATATTAGTATTCTTTCTCCGTATTCCACTTACCATTATTATTGTAAACTATATATTTTTCTTTTACGTTTTATGGTTGTTTGCTAAAATTTGAAACAGATTTTCGAAACTGCCATCAATCTGTCTGTCCGTTTATCAGAATAAAAATTGGAAACGACTGAATAAATTTGAATGGGATTTTCGCCACTAGTGAGTCTTTTCAGGGTATATTTTGTGTTGTTTTTGATCCTAAAAAGATACTTTTTGTTGTTTTGCTACATATGTAAATAATATTTTTTTTAAGTTCTTGTTTAATCCCACATATTTAAAGAGAAGTTCGCGTTCTTCACTTCGCTGCCCGTTACATGCCCAAAATCATAAAAAACGCTGCCATGAGATTATAAAATATTAAATTCGGAATGAAATAATAACAGGAGTTGAGTTTTTTTAAGACGTTATACATATTTTGAAAGAGGATACTACGGGACCAGGTATCTGGTTGTGGGTCCGATTTCCATTCGAGGAAATTAAATGTTCAATACCTTCATTTTCTTACTCCGTTAACGAGGCAAAACACAACGTTGAGTTCCTCCACTCAACAAAAAAGTTGGGAATGGAAGAATAGAGAATTTAAACACTAGATTCCCAGGTTCCGTCTGTCTTAAAAACAAGCATTTAGATTTCTTGATAGTTAAAACGTTTTAAACAAAATTGTTATGCAAATAGCGTTTGCTTAATATTTTGTATACGAGTACTTTATATGAGAGTTAGAAGCTATTTAAATAATATTTAGCTTGAATTATTTTCAGATTAAAATCTTATTCAAATATGAAATATATGTAGATCCTCCCCCCATCCCCAACTCAAATATTAATATGAAATGTAGGTATATATATAAAATTGTTCTATTTGACGACGATCAAATAGAACAAAATAGTTCTCGTTGGCGCACTGGGGGACATTTCGATATTATGATTTATGATCTATTCAGGTACTTCTGTAGAAAAGCGTTGAATTATTCAAAATTTAATATGTGCTAACTTTGGACGTGAAATACAATTGTTCAGTTTCGTATATTTTATCGTGAACTTCTAACGCGGTGAATATTTAAACTAGATTTAGTATTAAATTCTTTCAACAGCTGATGTTGCTATAATCTGCAATATATATGCGGAATTGTAGCAGTTTTTATTTTGTAGCTTCAGAGGGAACCTGGGTATCTAATGATAAGACACTTCCATTCCACTTTCAGCTGAATTCGTGTGTTGAGTGGTGGAACTAACGCCGCGCATTGCCTCTACATCAGATCGAAGAAATGAAAACATTAAATATTACACTTCTTCGAGTATCAATCGAACCCACAACCTGTCGCATTTATACTCAATGACGGAAAACAGGGAATGGAGTGCCTTAACACTAAGTTCCCTCACTGTCAATCCTGCTGAGTGCGGGATTCAGCGTGAAACTAAAAAAATATTTCATATATTTTAACATTCTATATTTTTATCCTAGCTGACAAGGGTTGTACCATTTATCATAATATCTCTCCCCCTGTCGAGGTACTCGCTAACTCTTATTAGTTTCCTGACCCACTGTTTTATGCATGAGAGAGAAGTAATAAACATTGTATCGATTTGCTTCGATAATCTAAATGAAGGTTCGTTGGAATTGGGTACTTGTATTGCGAGTAAAATTATGTTACATAACCCAAGTTATGTCTTTAGAGCATAAAAATTGGATGGAAGACAATAGTTTTGTTTTATTTTGATTAGTTTTTTTTGTGTATTATATATAAAGAGATTTTTATAAATTGCTACAGTAGTATTCACAGTAAAATAAATACGAACAAGGATATCCTATAAGCAAAATAAAAAAAAAGCATGAATATTTATGCTTTTTATCGATTTTTTAGCCACTCGATTCGATATCGAATCAATTCTATTTGATTATACAATATTCGATATAAATATGAATAACATAAAAACCGGTTAAATGCGAGTCGGACTCTCATACCGAGGGTTCCATACTAAATTCAGGATTCCATGTCATGGGGGAGTACAATTTATTAAAGTTGACAAACTTAAATGTGTACATCATACGTGCATCCGTATACACGTAGTTTTATGAAATTAACTATAAACAAAAAACAAATTAATTTTAAACTTGTAATGATTTTTTTATAACATACATACAAATTTGCACTTTTCGGATATTTTCCTTTAACTATGCTGTGAGTTCTCACTTCATGCCGAATTCGATAACTGTCCACACACTTTTTTTTCTGTGCTCGAAGGGATCGTTAACACGTGTAATCGCTATTAATTTGAGAATAAATAAATAAAATAAATCTGCTCTCAATAAAATAAATTAATCCGGCACACAGCAGGGTAGGCAGAGGGAACCTAGTGTCGAGGGAACTCCATTCCCCACTTTTTGCCGCATTCTGGAGACATTGCGTGTTGAGTGGTAGAACTTAACGCCGCGCTTTGCGTCGATGCCAGAGCGAAGAAATGGAAATATAAATTTAAATAAATATTTCATCTCCTCAACTATCAATCGAACCCACAACCAATCGGTTTTAGCTTGAGCTTGATACCTAAACGTGATCTCGAGATAAATGATCTTGAAAAACAGATGGATGGACAACAAAGTAATCTTATAATGGTTCCGTTTTTTCCTTTTGATGTACGGAACCCTAAAAACGATAACGAACTCAATTTAACTTTAAATACCAATTAAATGATCAACAAGCAAGAACAAAACATTTTTATTCCCAACATTTTCAATAGCATTTAATAAATACCCATTTTAAATTCACTAAAGCTAACTTACAAAAACAATAGGACTATTGTAATGCAGTTTGTAAGGCTCTTGTCCAGCGGCGGTGTGCAGTACGTATGATGATAATGTAGGGAAGAATCACGATTTATATTTAAATCTATTATAGCTCTTATGTCTAATCGAATAAAGTCCGGAATGTACGGCGTATATTGCGTTCACAATGCTATAAAGGAAGGTGTGGTTTCCAGTGAATGCGAAAATTGTTTTTATTTTAGGAGTTCTCAGTATTACTGATGTGTTTTTATCTCTTTTATTAGAATTTCAGTGTTTATATTTTAAACTTCAGTTAATAAATAGAAGAAAGTACACGGAGTAGAACGCTGCAATTCGGTATAAAGGTTCTTGGGGAGTATAGGAGAGCGCTAGTATAGAACGCCTTGAAATATATACGGGAAGGAAGGGATACGGGAATATAAGGAAATTTGGTTTTCTTGTCGTTGCAAACGAAGTGTAGCTGGATACATTTTTGTCATAATCGAGATTCAGCATGTAATGTTTTAAATTGGTAAATTCCTTCTCCCCTCCTATATACGAGAACATATCTTGAAAAAAAAAAATTTTTTTTTCTAAAAAGTGTTCATATTTACATACATATATATTTTTTAGCTTAATACACATAGCAGGGAAGGCAGGGGGAATCCTAGTGTTAAGACATTCAGACAGTTCCGTATCCCATTTCCGAACTGTCATGTTCGAGTGGCAAAACTCAACGCGTTTGCGTGCTACCAGGACGAGGAAATAAAAAATGGAAACCGAACCTATAACCTGTCGCGTAAACAGCCGCACTCTTGTACCCCACTATTACTCTAAATACTTTAGCATTATTATATTATAAGATATAAACGCAACATTTAGTAGACAACTGGCGTTCCCGGGGCCGCAATGCGGGCGACGTATTTAAAACTCGCATGCCTGGAACTGATTTATGCTAAGGTTCTCAAAATTTATCGGTTTCCCGCTTTAAAGCAATTATCGCTAACTATGAGAATAACACCTCTAATACATTGATTATAGATGTTGTATTATATTACGGAGAGGGTTTATTTTTATTGGTGGAAAAGTGTTTGATCTTTAATGAAGTGTTTTATTTTCAGTTACGCGCTGTACCTCTCATATAGCAAGCAGGGTAGGAGGGAACCTAGTGTTAAGATAATCTGTTACCCATTTTTTGATCCACGCATGTGTGATAATATCAAGAAACGAATTACTTTTTTTCATAAGTGGAAATCGAACCCACAACCGTTGCAAATTACGGCTGCACCTTGATGATTTAATAATTATTTAAAAAAATAAATATAATTTTTTTTTGGGAATGTGTACGAGTATATGGTACATCATATACACATTCTCATAAAAAAATTTGATAGCTCCAGTTAATGAAAAGTCTAGTGGTTATGGGTTCGATCTACCTCCTTTCGATACATTCTAAATGTTCTCAATTTCACGGATACTGCCCCAATGGTCCCAAATGGTACGATATCCCCTAAAGTACTCAAACTTATGTCACTCATAAAGTTATAAATTATCAAAAGATATAAATGAAATATCCACAGTAATATCCTAAACACACCCAACCTACAAGAAATAAACTACTCTTAATAAATATCAGGAAAGTTCCTACAATCTGGATTAATTTGTAACGTGATGCTAGAGTGGCCATTAAGTGGGAAATATGAAAATTTGCTTTATATAATAATATTTTCTTGGCTCCAATAATAATGTTATGAAAATATATAAAATTATGGAAAATATTTTCTATTAGTGAAATTGTTTAAGATATTAAGAGGCTTGTCAAGAGTCCGTTTCGGTTTGATATAGTGTTAAGACACTTCGTTTCCCACTTTCCGCCTGAGTTTGATACATTACGTGTGGAATTGGGCTTTGGTTATCGGAGCGGGAAAATGGATATAATATTAATATAACCATTATCATAACAACCACAGAGTCAACAGTCAAAAGCTATTCCATTGCCCAATTACGGCCTCACAAAATATATGCACCCATATTCTCGTTTTGACACTAATTTCCAATAAAGAAAAATAATAAAATCTTGTAGAAGAGTACTTTAGACTGGGTTCAAATACAGCTACGTACATATATTTATAGATTTTCTAAAAAAATAATATTCATTCAATGAGTTTAAGTGTGAAATAATGTTTTAAAATTTTAAAAATATTAATAAAAGCCTTAATTTTCGCTAAATCATAATTCTCACCTTAGGTTAGTGGAAATTTTTAAAAATCTCTTTACAGAGATGCTACCAAGTGTAAAAGAACTTTTCTTTCGTCCTGTTTTTTAGTTTAAAAGTTTAAAACCTTGTGTGGTCATCCTAAGTCTTCACTGTTAAGTAATTGCCTCAATTCCATATCTAGCTGCGCTCGTTTGTAAAAAGCGAACTCCACATTGCATGTTCCATAGAGCATAGATTTTTTTTTAAATTTTCAACAGATAAATGGATTCATGCTATTTAAACTGGTAAATAGACTAGTGTTTTTTATCAAATTTGCTTTTGAAATATCAGCTTGAGGTGTAAGTACGTATAAATGTATTTGGAAATTATGTTTGTGCATTTTATCTGTTGCCAAAAATTAAAGAAAAGTATTTAGAAAAAAAGGAATAAAATATATAGATTTTTATAATCTAAACAACCATTCTTAAATAAGTTTTATTCAGCAATTTCTTATTTAAAATAATAAAACCACTGGTTGTTATGGGTAACAACATTTATTCTTATAATCAAATAATCATAAATCAGCTTCACGCTATATCCCGTACACATCAGGGTAGGCAGAGGGAACCTAATGTCAGAACACTCCGTCCCCCACTTTCCGCCGAATTCTGGAGGCATTGCGTGTTGAGTGGCAGGACTCAACGCCGCGCTTTGCATCGAAGCCAGAGCTAAAAAATGAAAATATAAACGTAAATAAATATTTCACTTCCTCGAGTGGGGATTGAACCCACAACAGCCGCGTTACAGTCTCACTCTTGTGCCGCTGCGCTACGACGGCCTTAATTCTTATAATCAATAATTAATATTAGAGTTAATAATATCTACTACCTACAAAGAAAAAGATCATAAAGCTGTAGAAATCTTCGTATTAGAATTTGTTTCTGTTGCGGCTTTATATCGTTGCCACAGTTACCTCGAGAAAAAATCGAACCCACAACCGCTGTACTCACAGCCAGACCCAGCCCTATCTCAATTAGTCTTACTTCTATAATGTTAAGAGCTCTTAAATTTAAGTAACATTTATATAACTCTTAGGTTAATTCAAAGTAAGATTAATCTTTAAAATATTAATTAAATGTCGGGATAATTTCAAAGCTGTTATTTTCGAGCACTGTAATAATCTATTATACGTTAAATATTATAATGTTATAATAGCTAATTGACAATTTGTTTTATTTAAATTATCCCTTTACTAAAAATTGTATTTAAATTAATCTATATAAATTCTGGTAACAAGAGATAGCGTAGCGTTGAGTTCCGTTTTTTTGTCTTGGTGAGCTTAGCACGTTATGCCTTGAAAATTCATTGGAAAGCGGATAACTGAATTTTCTTAATGGAAATCCTGTTCAGTGTCCTATGAGCGGAATACAGCGTTAAGTTCATACAGCAACATACGTCGCGTAGTTCCGGCTATGTATTGTCTGTCTGTGACTATCGTAAGGAAGAGAGTTTTATATATACATATAAAAAATCTAGAATAATATAGCAAATACTAAAACCATTTACTATTAAACGTCTCGTAAAATCGCTTCCGAATTTTTTCACATTCCGTCCCTTATTACTATTGGACACAATTTCCTTATAAGAAGAGAAAAATAGGCATTTAAAAGTGACACTTATTGCGGAAGAAAAAATCTCGCTTAGAAATAACTATTCAAGATATCGTTTTTGTAATAGGTTGTTTGTTTTGGTTTGTGTTTTTTGTGCTAAATAATAACAAAATTATTTTAAAATTAAATCCGTTTCGACTGTTCCTACAAACAACAAGATAGGCAGAGGGAATCTTGTGTTAAAACACTCTGTTCCTCACTTTCCGCCGAAATCTGCGGGCATTGTGTATTGAGTGGCGGAACTAAACGCAGCTTTTTGCTTCGACAATCGAATAAAGAATTGATAATTTAAATAAATATTTCATTTTTTCAAGGATCGAACCCACATCCAGTTGATTTTACAGTTACAATTTGTACCCCTGCGTCACGACTGCCCTCTGTTTTTATTTTTTATTTATTTTTAACTTCACGCCCAGTTCATATCCCAGAGAGGACGGAGCGCCAAAGTTGGCATTCGGGGGGACCTTGTGCTTTATACGTAAACTTCCTACAGTGTCACCGATTCTGTCTTTTCGAAGATGAACTGGGTAAGGGATGAGGTCTACCTTAACTTTCTTGCCATTCACTTTTCTCCCACAATTTTTATCCATTCTTTAATCACTTAATCGAAAGAATAAATATGTGTTTATACATTCTTAATATCCCTAAACAGAAGCATATTTTTGATTGTTTCGAGCTATGACACGGTGTATGACACATGACACAATCTAAATGTCCAAAGTAATTCTGGCCGCCGATACAATGGGTTACATTGAAACGATTAATGTATATATGCAATGTAATATAGTCTTTATCGATAAACGGATTAACTAACACAAGACTATTGTTTTAGAGACTAGTCGTGGCGCAAGAATATAAGCCAGCCAATGTAAAAGCGACAGGTAGTGGGTTCGGCCCCCATTCGTTCTACCAGACAAGGCAAAACGCAGGGTTGATTTCCGGCCCTCAGCACGCAATGCCCCCGGAATTAGGAAATGGAAGGGTCTTAATGGGAACGAAGTATCTTAAGACAATATTCCCACGTTCTCTCTGCCTACCTTGCTATGTGTAAAATACAGTGTGAAGCTAAAAAAATAAAGCTAAAGACAAACCAGTCGTTCCTAAGATAACATCCTGTATTAATAGACATTTCCATAGTAAATGGATAACGAGAACTGACAGTGAATACCAAAACAGCAGGTTCGATGGTACATTGTAGATTGAACAATGTGACAATCAGTACTAAGAGACAATGGGCTTACAATTAAACTAGCGTCTTGGGCCGTTATTGGGATGTTACCACGTTTTAAGAGGTATTTGCATTTTATATGTTAAAAACAAATTATATATTATGTTTTGTATTTATAAACGGTTAGGGAAGTTTTTTTTAAGGAAACAAATATTGAAATTTTTACGGGACATAGTGTCTTAACACTAGGTTCCCAGGTCCCCTCTGCTTACTCTGCTAAAGGTGCGGGATTAAGCGTGAAGCTAAAGAAAATATTTACTGGAGAGAATGAAAGTTGTTTGTAAGAACTTTGCGTAGAGTAGTAGTAGTTAAGACACTAAGTTCGTCATTCGCCGTTCGCCGCTTTCTGCAGATTCTGGAGGCGTTCCATGCTGAGTGAGCGAAACTCAACGCCGAGCTTTGCCTCGTTATTAAATTGAAGAAATGAAAAATGATAATGTTTTCCTTTGGTGGGAAAGGGAACCAAACTCACAACCTATCGAGCTTACAGTCCCACGTTTGCCCCCTGCGCTACGACTGACTTATCATTATTATTATATCAGCGTTTAATAGCTTAGGCCCGTATTTATAAATAGCTCTCAACTCTGAGACCGATCTTGAGATTCCGTTAACATTTATTAATTATTAAAACGGAATCTCAAGTTCGATCTCAGAGTTGAAATCAGTTTATGAAATGGGCTTATGTGTATAACGCATGACATATTTTACCGAAGCAACTTGCAGTTAGAGCTGCTTCTGTAATATGGACTATATAGCTTTCCTCAAAAACTGGACTATAACACAAAAATATTTTTTCAATTCGAACCAATCGTTCCAGAGATTGACGTTCAACTTAATATCCTTTTTTTCACGTACAGTTAAACAAAGTTCATTGGGTCTGTACCAAGATTTTTAACGTACTGCAGTTTTTAACGTAGTTCAGACTAAAAATGAAAAAGCGAGAAATATTTCTTAAAAAGAAAATAGAAAATTCCCTTCAAATCTTAAAAGACAAATTAAAAAGAAAATTTCTTTCTAATATAAAAAAATAATTATAAAACATGAGCATTGTTTACCCATTATTGTTTCAGAAGCTACCCTTAACGCGTATATTAACAAGGGAAGGGAGAGATAGCGTTCCTCAAGATACTAGATTATGTCGCAGACAGAATGGAAGTTCCTACAAAAGATTAATTATCTGCGACGGTGCTTGTAGGATTATATTCACTTGGATTGTTTTTTTCGGTATTATTTTTAGAATTCTTATTTAATGAGATAAAATTATAATGTTTTTGTTTGCTCAAACTGGAATTGGTGAACGGCGTTGGGTTCCGCAGCTCGGTACAAGCAGTTTCTTATGTTGAAATAGGACAAAAATGGGTATCGAGTGATTTGTCATTTAGTTTTCCCTATGTTGCTTTTTCATTTCTTCGCTCGGTAGTAAAATAAAGTGTAACGGTGAATTTTGTCACTCCACTTACAATATGTCGAAAATTAAGCGGAAATTGAGGAACGAAGTGTTTTAATTCTAGATTTCTTCAACATACTCTATTTTTATTATTATTATATATAATAATTTGTTTTTTAATTTTTAAAAATATGTATACCCTAGATCTCTAATAATACTATTTCCACTAATTGATATAGGAAAATGATCTGCAAATATGTTTTGTTTTAAAGTATTACATGTCGAGTATGGCTTTGGCTTCGAGTCCCTTTCATCAAAACGGCTTTTTATCCTGCCAAGAGGCTTAATAGTGGTTTATTGTTTTTCCACTCTCACCCTTGCCACTTGATCCTATTATTGTTACGGTTTATATTTGATTTCTATTTACTGGGGCACTTGAACTCTTGTGAGCAATGATTATTGATTTTTTTTTACTGATTGGTATTAGGTTTGAGGAGTTCAGATTTGATGGTTGAATTGTTGTATCCCGGACATAGCAGGGTAGACAGGGGAAACCTAGTGCTAAGACTCTCCGTTCCCCACTTTTTGCCGAGTTCTGGAGGCATTGCGTATAAAGTGGCAGAACTCAATGCCACGTTGAGATGGAAAAGAATCTATAATATAGATGAAAGGTTGAATTTTCTATAAAAAAGTCGTATGATGATAATGTTAGCGTTACTGTTAATACTATTTGTATAGTAGGTAGATTTATTTTAATAAGTTAAAATCATAAAGGAATATTTAAATAATCCTTAGAAATAGAAATAAACAGAGAAACATAGGTAGAATTTGAATACTGAACAGTCATGCTCACATTATAATTGCGCTACTGCGACATATGGACAGTACATTTTTTAGCCTCATGTTTGATTAGTTGGTTATAGCCAATAGTATTTTATGTATTTTTTATAGTTTTACACCATATTACGCACATCGCACAGTAGACAGAGGGAACCTAATATGAAACCCTACGAAAGACACGCGAAAAGTGGGAAAACGGTATTGTTCTATTAGGAAGGAAGTACCTTAATACTAGCTTCCCAGGTTCCCTCTGCCTACTCTGCTTAATGAAAGATACGGTGTAAAACTATAAAAAAAGAATACATACGTTACTACCGACTATAACCAAAATAAAAATAACAAATTCTAAAACATAAGCATAAACGAAATTAACAAACACACAACATTAACTTACTTAATATCACACTCCTTCATAATATCTTTCACCAAAAGGCAATTTAAAACAACCTTTTTTAAGTGGCCATCGAGAGTGTGAGGGTTGAAAATTATCACGCAGCGTATGCGAAACCCCTAACCGAGCAAAATCGTTGGACCCTATCCGTTTTCAAAACAAATACTTGCTTGTAACCTCGTTTATATAATAATATTTTTTAATTAGTCCGACTAAATAAATATTTAGTCTCAACTAATATTAAATAAGTTAACATAAGTCCATTTCCCATAGATTGAGTTTCCCATTTTCCGTCGAATTCATTCGAATTATTATTAATAAATTTAAAGTGTTATTCCATACTTAGGAAAGAAAAATAATTGTTTAGAAAACGTATAAAAATGTGAACGTAGCGGGAATTAAACCCGCGCTAACAAATACATACAAACAAATACAGATTGATTATAAGTATAGATATGGATTGCTTCATATTTGCAGGCAAATTCATACAAATGCCGATAATTTTTTTTTAAAGAACCGATTTTGATGAGATAAACTAAATAAAAATATTAAGTTGAGTTAAAAAAAAGAGTTGGTGAAAGTTTGAAGTAAATCGGTTCAGTACTTTCGGAGATTAGCGATATATATATATATATATATATATATATATATATATATATATATATATATATATACACACACACAAAGAGATAGACAGACAAAAAATAAAAAAAATATATTTTACTTTTTATATTTTTTTTTAAGTCATTTAAGCTATCCATTTTAGCCAAAAATACTAAATGTACAGACAAAATATTTTTAGTATTTTATTATAGAGATGATTGTTATTGAAGACTGCCTCGCCCCTGAAGAATAAGTATGATCTTTGATGGAGGCTCTTGCATCCCCCGACTAACACAATACTTTTATAGTCTTTTTCACCTATATCTACCCTCCTTTACATGAGTTCCCAATCACTATAATAAATAATTAGCTTTACTCTACGTATCAATGAAAATATAAATAAATATTTCAATTCCGTGGGTGGGGATCGAATCCACAATCAGTCGCATTTACAGTCACACTTTATGCCCTTGACCATATTGGCCTCAGATAAATTTTATTTAAAGATTTAATATTTTTATGTTTTGTTCATCGTTAAACATTTTACACCTAAAAAGAAAGATCCATAACTTCTACTGCGTATAAGAAGTTATCTACAAAGCTTTGCTGTTAAAAGTATTTGAAATTTAAAATATAACAGCATTGTGTTAGTATCTTACTTATATAATTACAGTGAAAATGCTTATAATCCGACTACGTCAAAAGAAGGGTTTTGTTTTTTATGAATGTAAAAAAGACGGGACATGGGTATAATTGGTGAAGGCGAATTAAACATGTGTGCCTGTGCATGCTATTTGTAATATGTGAATGTGTTGCACATCATTATTAAGAAAGCTTATAAAAAAATAACTTATCGGCCCCTTGAACTCATGCTACATGGAAACATAGGAAACGGGTTCAAGTCCCCTAAAAATTTTTACGTTAAAAATGTTATATTTCTAACGACTATCTTTCAATAAGAGCAGGTGGTAAATAATGGAGTAATAATTCCAAACAAAGAAAATTGTGGTCGGCATTAACAAATTAACTCAACATATTTCGCTCTGGTAACGAGGCAATGCGCGGCGTTGAGTTCCGGAAAAAGAAGTTTAAAAACAAACAATAACCCGTACTCAAAAAACAAATAAAACACAAAAAATATATATGTATATATAAAGTTTTCCTTCCATATTAATTCGAAGGCAAATCACATTCATTCTCAGACGAGCGTCGCATCTGGCCAGTTAAAAGTTGCCAGTAAATTGGTATGAGTACCGCACCAACTTTGTTAACAATGCGGCTTAAGGTACGAGGGTTTCTATTATTGTATTTATTTACGATTTCGTATATTCTTTTTGGTTTTCAATTATATCTTTTAAATCACCTTTTTTTCTTTTCGGGATACAGAAGAGTAGGCAGAGGGACTAGTGTTAAGGCATTCTGTTCTCCACGTTTTGCCAAATTCTGGAGACATTGCGTGTTGAGAGGTGGAGCTCAACGCCGCTTTTGCCTCGACACCAGAGTGAAGAAATATAAATTTAAATAAATATTTCATCTTCTCGAGTG
>DWGR01001809.1:0-15023 GCA_018247715.1 Heliconius burneyi | reverse complement strand
TTAGCTAAAATCGCCTAGTATTTATTTTTGAGGCAGTCATGGTGTAGACAAATGGTGTTTATGAGTGGACAAAGTAGAATTCGGCAGAAAGAGGTGAACGGAGTGTCTTTACGCTTAGGTTCCCTCTTCATACCATGTTGTGTGTAAAGCTGATTTAATTTTATTTATTTTAAAAAAGGATTCGGCTGATATTTCTATTTCATTCACTGAAAGTAAGTTAGAGAAGTATCTTGACGATCGATAACGATCTGTAATAAATGAGATGCGTAAATATGCAAAGATGGCGTTAAAGAAGGTGATGCATCATATGGAAGTAAATTAGACTATCACTTGAAAACGGTACGTGATCTTCATATAACGTCTATTAATAAACATTATAATATAGAAACAACTATTTAACGAGGATCTTTAGGGGCATCTATCCTTTGGCAATTCCAGGCAACTATCTTGAGATATGTGCCTTTCTACATTGTCAGAAAAATAAAAATAAAATATTATTAATGACTAGAATTAGCTGACAGTCATGTGTTGATGTCAATGACTAATATAATTTACTCGTTCAGATACAGTTTTAAATGTTAAATTATTACACATTTCACTACCTCCCTCGAGTGTCTATAGAACCCACAACCGTCGCGTCACAGTCACACCCTTGTCCTTGTTGCTGCGCCACGACAGCCTCAAGGAGAAAACTACATGCTTATAAACGTACAATTGGTAAATATATAATTATTACAAAGTACGCGTAAAAAGGATGTTTTTAAACATTTATATATGCTCGTAGATTTATTTCAAACGACCAAACCGAAGAATTAAAAAATTGAACGATTTGAAGATCAAGTCGTCGTTTTCATCAGTGTGTTGAACTAATTTCGTCTTAAACCATTGAATATAATATAGCAATCTGAATATAATGTACGACGCTGTGCATATTTATATAGGAAAAATTGCTATAAACCGATTTTGATGAAACAAACTTAAGATGTTAAGTTGAGTTAAAACAAAGCAATTCGTGAATGTTTCAAGTTAATTGGTTTAGTATTTTCAGAGATGTACGTGACCAAACATACAGATAGACAGACAAGAAATAAAGACAGAAAGAAATATTTTTGCTTTCTATTATTCTTTTTAAGTATCCCTCTATCCAATTCAGTAATAAATATTAAATGTACAGACAAAATATTTTTACTATTTATTTAATTTATTTAATTATATATAGAGATAAAAGGAAAGAAAAACTACGTTATAGATAATGTTTTAATAAAGTACCATAGAATTCAAAACACGTATTCCTATTTTTTTATCTAAATAGGAATTATAGATTGTAGGGCCAACTCTATTGAAGCATCCTGGTTTTACCTTATATTAACGGAAAGCGATTTTGTTTTAATATGTGAATTGCTTAGTAAGTTATAACATGCATACAAGATTTTTTTATTTCGGCGTAATTTACTAAGAACGTATGGCTTAATAGTTAGAGGACTTGGACAGTTCCCAAGATGTGCGGGTTAAAAATCCGCTATGTTCAAGTTTCCCTTATCGTTTTAAATTTCATTTCTCCAGTCCAAATTCCTCATGGCAGCTGTTTAAAAAGAAAAAGCTTGCGGCGTTGTGAAGAAAATTTCCCAGTTTTAATTGAAATTACAAAACAAATTAACTTTAATTGGAAACAACGATGAAGATGTAGAAATGTGAGCAGGAATTCTTTAGATATTCGTACATCAAGATTCTTAATATTATAAGCTTATTCTGAGTAATATCTTGATATAGCATATATAATGTCTGTTTTTTAATAAGTAAACTATATTTATTGTTTTTAACAAATTTAAAGTGTTATTCCACACTTAGGAAACATAAATACTTATTTAGAAAACGTACGAAAATTTGAACTTAGCGGGACTCGAACGCGGAAAACGTATTTAAATAAGTACATTTATTGTTTTCATTTTAATAAGTTAAAAACTTGTAGGTATTTTATTAAAACCCTATGACTTTGAATTTCAAATATTTACGTATTTACAATTTACAATGTGCGTATGTTTGAGATATAATTTAAACATCACCATGGTGATTTATACCCACATATAAATCAGCTTTAGCTTCTCGCTGTATCCCACACACAGCAGTGTAGGCAGAGGGAACCTAGTGTTAAGACACTCCGTTCCCCACTTTCTGCCAAATCCTGGAGTCATTGCGTGTTGAGTGGCAGAACTCAACGCCGCGCTTTGCCTCGACACCAGAGCGAGGAAATTGGAAATATAAACGTATTAAATATTTCACCTTCTCAAGTGAGGATCGAACCCACAAACGTCGCGTTATAGTCACACCCTTGTGCCGCTGCGCCTCGACAGCCTCACAGAATTTTAATATACGTGTGTATTTTTCATCATTATACAACTTACTATCTTTATACGTTACTTTATTATTATACAGTAGTATAATGTTAATAGTTAGTAAGCTATACCTGAAAATCGCACCTAACCACTGAATAATTTCTAGCCGTATGTTCCCGGCTTAGAATAGGATCATCCTGGTGCTGGTGGTGTCGTAAGAGGCGACTAAAGTACAAGTGGAAGAGTCACACTGCCAGGAATGGCGATACGCATGGGCAGACTCGACCGGATAATTGCCACCCCCCGTCATTTAAAACCGGCGTGAAGTAGTGGCTTTATGCCACTGCGTTTCGCATTAGGTAATGCCGAGCTCCGGCGCCCAGCCACCCCAAAAGCTGGCAACGTACTAGTAGCTCCTCTGGTGTTACGCGGTGTCGTGGGCGGCGGTGATCACTTACTATCAGGTGACCCGTACGCTCGTTTGCCATACTTTTACCATAAATATATATATATATATATATATATATATATATATATATATATATATATATATATATATATTCTTTAATCATTTTAAGTTATTAGTGTGAGTGACCTCTGTCAGGAAGCACTGTGTCTACAAAATATACTTATCTATAAAAATAGGAAAAGATATATGAAAAAACAATAAAATAATAAATTTAACAACAAGCAATACTTGTATTGTTGTTTCTTAGGAATAGACTCAATAACTATTCGTTACAATGAATGGCGGTAGTTTTATGATAAATGATAATCGTTTATACTTTATTATAAGTGTTTACCGCTAAGTTGTATGCACAGCGTTGTCTTATATTTATGGATATTATTGAGCGGTGACCATTTCTATATTACACCTTGAATAATGTATGTATGTACAGATTTTTTTATTATGTTCAATGTTAGCGTGACATTGTCACGCTGTATCCGAAATATATAATTCCGTCTACTCTAAGCAGGGGAAACTAGTATTAAGACATTCTAGTTAGGTGTTGGAACTCAACGCCGTACTATGTCTTTATACCAGAGAGGAAATGAAGAAAAAATTACTGTCTGAGACGGAAATACATCCTTAAACATCGCACTTTCAGTAAGACGACAATTACATAAATGATATAAGTATAATGTTATGTAAGCAAATTATTTGTCAATTTTATATTTACACTTCCCATTTCATCTAGCCCAATAGATGGCAATGTCTCAAAGGTATATCTTGACGAGACGTTGCGTTTAATGCCGTACTCCGCCCACCAGAGCGAACAAATAAAAATAATTCACTCCTCTAAGTGGAAATTGAATCGACGACTATCACTTTCGCAGTTAGACGTTACAAGTGTCCCACTCAGTCAGAATGACCTCAACTCATCTAATACGAGCAATATTCATTTATTTACTCACAAACTCAGTCCGCTCTGTAAAGCCATACACAAAAGTTAGCCGAAAGTTTTTAATCAAGTCTTCACCAATCAATCACTTAATCTAACTAATCTGTGGTATCGATAACAGATAAATAATATCCAGAAGCCAAAAAGCTCTTGCCGTCTGTAAATATAAGATTTGATAGAACCCGCATCGAAGAAAGGAAGACCAATCTAACTTGTTGGAACTCCGTGAATCTCTTTAGTAAAAGTTATGGAGAATATTACTTATTAATGAAAATATTTTTAATATATATTGCTATATTGTAAGTTGAAAATTATATGTAGACTCTAGCTTTTGCCTGCGGTTTCGCCGGGAAAGCCAAAGTAACAAGTCTTTCACGGAGTTGGTGTAGTAGAAGTTACTGAATTGTACGCGAGGACAGTGTAACGATTAATGTGAATAAATGCCACATACTCGATAAATGAGCATTCAGTCAAATATGCTGTCAGCTTTTATCTGTCTGTCAGTCTGGACGTCAGTCTATCAGTCTGTCTGTTTGTCCACCTGTGTGTCTGTCAGTCAGTCTAACTTTCTGTCAATCTGAGTTTTGAAAGTTTTGAATAAAATAAAACTAAATAAACCTATTATTAAATGCGTGTCCTAACTACTACTCTTTATTCGCTGGGAACGTAACGCGGAGCGCCCCAGCGGAACTAAAATAGCTTTTCCTGAAAGAAAAATCATGGAAGCAATAACATCTTCACCGTTGTAGTTGAGAGTTGAAGAAAATAAACATAAAATAAACTTAGCAGCGCTCCGTAGTGTTCGCGTTTACTTAACTACATTTCAGAGCTTGCGTTTTCTGAATTTTTAATGTCTTCTAGTTAAAATATTATACGAGTTTTTTCTAGAAGTGAGCATTGTATTAAATGCATTCATTATATTCTTATTTCGTTATTTAGGATCGTTTCAAGATGATATAATCAAACGACTGCTTTCTTGTAGCTTTTTCTTAATAGCTGAAGTTATATTAGAGTATAAATTAATTTTTAACAAAAAGAAAAACCGAGACCAGTCGTGGTGCAGCAGCACAAGAGTGTGATTTCGTGCGCTGCAAAATCGACTGGTTGTGGGTTCGATCTCAATCGAAGAAGTGAAATATTTATTTACGTTTATAATTATGTCGTTCTGGTGTCGAGGCAAAAACGCGGCGTTGAGTTCTGCCACTCAACACGCAATGCCTCCAGAACTCAGCACAAAGTGGGGAACAGGAACTACTCTGCTATGTGCGAAATAATGCAGGAAGCTAACAAAAAAAAAACCGATTTCTAAAAACTAAAAAAAAAATAATTTTACAAAGATTTAACAATTTTGAAGTCGGTGCCAAGTAAGACTAACAGGTTTAGTAATCTGATATCGCAGTAAGATTATTGTAACATTAGCTTGACACTTCAAAATTATAAAATCTGTGTAATTATTTTGTTACTTTTTAGTTCGTTGTTAACATAAAAGTCGGTCTTTGTTTTTGTTAAACATTAATTAATTTTACGATTTTATGTAGACCTTAAAAGGATGCTTCTTAAATGAGTGTTGGTGGTAGTTGTAGTCAACGAGTGATAGTGGTTGTCCTATGTAAAATTTCACTTAATTTGGTCCAAACACAACATGCAACATTCTGGTATATTGAGAAGAGCATACATAATAAATATATTCGGGCGAATTGAGAACCTCTCCTTCTTATGAAATCGGTTGAAAATGAGAAAATCTTACTTTTTGAGGTTGGTTAAAAAGAAATGCAACGATGAGGAATTTCACTTCAGACATCAATTTTTATAATGTTTTTCTTTGTAACTATTACAATATAACAATTTTTTTTACCAAAAAAGCTTTGTCAATTTCGATCGGATCCAATAATCGGAACCATACCAAACTTTCACTATCCTTAAAGTGTATTCTTTCAAATAAAGAAACAATCATCGAAATCGGTTTACGCGACATTGAGTTATTCGCCCATTTATCGCGCACATACCGAAAGGAAATTTAAGACTTACATTGTGACAATAAGGTATCCGGAAATTTCAATTTAAAAATCGCGCGTTAACTACTTTTCAAATATATATTTTTGTAAGTTGTTAGCACTGTGCTGACCTCTGATACCAATTTTTAGCGCGATCTGGCAGCTAGTTTGTTGACAGCACTCAGCTTAGTAAACACACCTCAGTAGTGCGCGGCGATTTTTATAATGAATCCAATAATTGAACAAAGAGTTTGCATTGAATTTTGTGTTACAAACGAAATTTCGTGTACGGAAACGTTGAAAATGTTGGGAGAGGCTTACGGTGAATCAATTTTATCAAAAATACAAGTTTTTAAACTGTCTTGAAGATTTGCCTCGTTCCGGACGACCTTCAACCTCTTCAAGCGATAAAAACATTGAAATTGTGAAGAAAACTGTGCTAGAAAATCGTCATACTAGTGTTAGGAAGTTAGCTCAAGACCTTAACATCTCTAGAGAGTTGATTTTGGTTGACATTTTGGACATGAGAAAGGTCGCTGGCAGACTTGGCGATAATGCACCATCGCACCGAGCTCACGTCGTGACCGAATTTAAGACCAAAAACTCGATAAATACCATCGATCAACCACCGTACTCACCAGACCTAGCTCCAGCCGACTTTTTCCTGTTCCCTATACTCAAATTGCCACTCCGAGGACACCGTTATGAGTCAATTGAACACATAATAGAGAATTCGACGCAAAAGCTAAAGAAGATCCCGGAAAGTGCTTATAAAACATATTTCGAAGATTGGAAGAAACGTTGGCTCATGTGTATTGCATCAAATGGTACCTATTTTGAAAGTGACAAAATAAATATTGATGAATAAATTAATACTTTTTGTTTTATTTACAATTTCCGGATATATTTATTGTCACAATATATGTGATTTTTTCATAGACTAAAAAAATGAGACTACACCGGAAGCACTAACTTTCAAATAAAAAATCATCCAAATCGGTTCATGTAGTTAAAAGTTATGAGAAGTTAATAAATACTAAAAATACAGTCGAATGGATAACCTCCTTTTCTTACAGAATTCGGTTAAAAAGAGTTTTTTTCACACTCGTTTTCATTTCCGCGCTCTGGTATGAAGACCAATCGCGGCGTAGAGTTTTACTATTTACCGCGCAATATCTCCGAATGAAGCGGAGTGTCGTAGCAATAGGTTACCTCTGACTTACCTGCTAAATACAGTGTAATGCTGTAAAAAAAAAGAAAACACTTAGATTTTTGGCTGCAATAACTATTGCAGCCAAAAATCCAAAAAAAATATAAGCCAAAAATATTATGTGTTCACTTTGCTTTTACCCATCTATTTTAGTGGTGAAGAGAGTTGACTTGTATATACTAGGCTATAAGCGTGGAACGGTTAAGCAAAAAATTGGGATTGTTAAAATAAAAAATAATTTAATATTCGAGTTAGAATTTAATTTAAAATACATTGCGTTTCTATAGCGCAGTGTTTTCAGAAAACCTATAATTTTTTGATTTTGAGGAAAAGTGACTGACATGGTTAGCTGTCGAACGCTAATCTCAAGACGGTTATATTAACATCATGTCATTCGTTTCGATGTACCGAATAAGAGTACTGCTGAGCCTGCGACCAGAATTACTACGGGTATTTAGAATGTGTCACACATAACACTTAGTTGTTTATTTTTAAAATAGCAGACGAAGCTTCACGCTGTATCCCTCATGTCGTAGGGTAGTCAGGGGGAGGTAGTGTTAGGCTCCCCACCGTCTACCGGATTCTATAGGCATTTCAAGAGTGGCGGAATTCAACGCCGTGCCTTACCTCGACGCCAGAGCGAACAAATTAATATTAAATATTTCATTTTTCTGAATGGGAATCGCACCCACAACCAGTCGCGTTGACACTCACACATTTGTGCGCCTGCGCCACGACTGGCCTCAAGCCGCCGAAAGTAAAAGCTATTAGACTATACGAGTATAAAAGCGAAACATAACAATATATGTACGTAGTATATAGTCTACAGGCGCTTACGTTAGTTCCGCACTACCGCGCTGAGGTAACGAGCTCATGCTGTGCCACTATCCAGTTTGTTTAAATTTATATCTTGTCGGGTTTTCAACGCGAAAATCATTTAAATTGACTTCTTGATTTATATCTGCTTGTTTGTTGCTTGGAAAACAAGAAATGTAGAGAAAAGTGACTGAGTGTCTTAGAGGCCGTCATGGCGTAGCGTCACAAAGGTGTGACTGTAACGCGACGGTTGTGGGTTCGATCCCCAATCGAGGAAGTGAAATATTTAATTGCGTTTATATTTCTATTTCTTCGCTCTGGTGTTTCAACACGCAATGCCTCCAAAATTCGGCAAAAAGTGGGGAACGGAGTGTTTTAACATAAGGTTCCCTCTGCCTACCCTGCTGTGTGCAGGATACAGCGTGAAGCTGATTTATATTTGATTTATGTATTTTTATGACATTCTTAAAGAGGCATAGAGTCTAATAGTATATTTAAGATATGGGTTCGATTCGAATCAATGGAACTCGATTTATCTGAAGCTTTATCTTTATTTAAATAAAGAAATAATAAGCAAGGAACAAAAATATATTTTTCAACACTGAGAGCGTCAAACAGAACCGTTTTATGGCTTCAATATATATTTATTTTCAATTTAATAAAGCTAACAGCAATTAACAAGAACTCTCAAAAACTTGAAATACTTCACATAAGTCGTATTTACTTTTGAGTTAGTTACAGGCATCAACAACAGCAAACGCCGAAATGATACGCATCTCGTTAATAAATCATTTAAATGAGTATTGACTTTCATAAAGTTTTCAAACATATTCACGAGCGAGTTTCTTTGTTTTCGTCTCTAAATAGGTTTTTAGAATAAAATTTCATTACTTACGTACAATAATCTTTTTGTGGGTCTAGTACGGACGGAGGTCGGGTTCAGCTTGAACTTTGAATGTCCTTAATATTTTTGATTTAGCTAGTATAAGTAGATCATTCAATTACATTTTTTAAGCAACCTATGGGAAGATACCATTAAGCAACCTATGGGAAGATATCTTCGAAGGCAGTAACGGTGGAAATCAACATCACCTATACAGTTTATCAAAAGATTCTTTCTTCGCTATATTAAGCCTGTCCAAATTTTGAAGATGACTTAAAATTTACATACGAGACATTAAACTAATGTATAGTTCAATTTATAAATTTAGTAACGTGTTTTCTTTTCAAGAGATCGATTCTATAATATAACGTAACAGAAAAAATATATTTTCTAGTAGAAGATTATTTTCAAAATATAAGTTTTCTGACTGCAGCTCAAAATAAAAAAAAACGAAATCTATAATTTAAGCCTCTACAAAAAGCAACAAGGTAATGTTAGTATATAAGAGTAAATACTAATATCCATTGTACAAGAGTGGGTCCGGTGATAGAGTATTAGCGTGTTCGCGCTCAGATGAGTTTCGGAAATTGTACGGTAGACAATTTGCATGAGGAAGGTTCTCTTCTTTATTATATGTGGGGTAATATCTTACTGGATGAGAATGAACATGAGTCTTTATTAGAAGATAAAAAATATTTTATCCTTTTTTCCTATTACTCTTGTGTGTATTCCCTATACGAAACAATATTTTGGAACATTATATCTTTCTCCGGGGCTACATATAATGCTACATGAGAGGACTTAATTTCAACTAATTGGTAGTATTTAGCGTCTAACCTATATTTTATTACTTATAAATCATCGCCTTTAATTTTGTTTACGTGGACCTTAAGAAATAAAAGGGATACAGCGTGATGCTCTCTTAATGTTCCCTATACTTCAACTTGCTAACTCTAGTATTTTCGTCTCTGTGTTTTCTTTCGTTAGATTGACTATGTCAGTGCGGTTTCATATTTGTAGATTTTTTTTTTATACATTTACTCCTATAAACATTTCTCATATACCATCATCGCATTTCAAACACTTCAGCTAAATTATATCTACAAACACAAAGTAACTAACACAAGTAGTATTTTTCCTATAATGACACTAAGCTTATGTAAATATTGAAAAATAAAGTAATTTGACACCGACTCTAGCACTCAAAAGTGAAATAAATACCAAACCTTAAACATAACATAACAAGCTTACAATATAAGAGCAAAAGTCGTAAACATGTCCAAATCAAGACTCTACATACTCAACCGGTTGTAAGTATATTAGAACAATACATTCACTTTTATGGCGCCCTGTGTTAAACGACGTGAGAGTTACAGTCCTGTGTCAGATACGTTCTAGATGGCAGTTCTGCGAGCTCTACGGCACTCGTGATGACTCTATGTTTTGAATGGACTCATGAATTTTTCATTTTATCAGATTAAATGCTAGTTTTAGAGCTTTTATAGTGAATTCGTCCCATCGAGCTGACATTATGCACTTTTTATAGTCAATGTGTTGTTGAATAGTTTTTAATGTTTTATGCCGTATTGGGACATACCTCTTAACATTACGCTGTCAATTGAAGGAATTTAGTGTTGAGGCACACCCGTCCCCACGTTCCGCCCAATTTTGGAGACATTAACATATACTCGTATGTAGAATGTAACAAGACGCAGAGCGTTGTCTTTTTACAAGAGCGAGGATATGAACAATATTCATTGCCTGGAATGGAAATCGAACCCGAGACCGTCCCATTTATAGTCAGACTCTGTACCAATGTGTTACGACGAGCTCAAAAGAGGAAAACCTAAAATTTTTAATGATACAAGCAAACTTTGTAAGCCGTTGCTTAGCAAAGGTCGCGTATTAGCATATGTATAAGTTTTTTGTAATTTATTAGTATATATGTCTAATGTAGTGTTATATAGTATATCACTTCTGAAGAATGCAGCTTTCATACAAAACAAAAACAAAGTAAATCGGATTAGCAGATTCAGAAATCCTAGCGTTTAAACAAACAAACTCTTCCGCTTTATTATATTAGTATAGATAAGTATACTTTGAAATTGAAATTTCAATAAATTCTGTCAAATCCTTTTTTTAGGAAAAAGACGCGTGCGAGTCACCTGATGGTAAGTGATCACCGCCACTGCTGCCATCAGCGTTTTAATGTTCTAAACATAAATGTACGATATTTTTATTAAACAGAGGTAACTAATTACTAAGTCATACTTTTTTTATAATCTTTTTCTAACATTATTTTTCTCGCGTACATTGTATGGTTTAAGGCCGCTCGGGCCAGGTAGAGGCGTGCCACTGTAAACGCGACATGATGTAATATTTAATATTTTTATTTCGTCGCTCTGCTAACAGGGCAAAACGCGGCGTTGAGTTTGGGCTTGTCTCGACACCAGAGTAATATTAAATATTTTATTTCCTCGAGTAGGAATCGAACACTGTCGCGTTTACAATCAAAACAAGCTTGTGGCCCTGCGCCACGATTGATCTCAATATTATATATTTTAGTACAAAAGATTGTGAGCGCTCCACACTAAGACGTCTCATGGCTGCGATAAAAGCTAACTGAAAAGACCTAATCGGGACCTATTCTTCAACCAATTAAATCTTCACAAAAAGCCCGCCTGTTAACCCTGATGACCTATTAGACTTGTTTTTTTATCTTTTTAGTTTTATGCAGTCGGGTTTTTGTGTTTCTTATAATATTTGTAGTACAGGAGAAGGTTAAGTGGCCGCCGCAGCTATCGTGGCCCCTTGAAATTTGTTATTACCAATCATGCTATCCAGTGCTTTTCCGTTTTAAAATGGAACATTAATTTGACAATATGAGACTTATACAAAAACAATGAGAGAAGGGAGTGCATTTCCGTGTCTTACGAAATAATTTATAATTGTACTATATATACTCGTATATATCGCGTATACTCGTATGTTACATATCGCGTATGCTGCACAGAGTTCTAACATACATTATATTAAATGAACGTTATAATATAAGATTATTAAGGTAAGTATTTTTATTTGTCTAAAATGGCCAAGCAAAACAAACTGGCTTAGTAATGTGATATTGAAGTAAGGTCGCTGTAGCATTAGCTTGTCACCGACTTTAAAATTATTAAATCTTTGTAAAATTATTTTGTACTTTTCAGTACACTGCAAAGAAAGAATAAAAGATGCTTTTTAAATGAGTGCTGGTGGTGATGGTAGTCAACGAGTGGTACTTGTTGTCCTATGTAAAACTTCACTTAATTAGGAGCAAACACAATATGCAAACTAACATTTTGGTATATTGACAAGAACATACGTAAAAATATTCGAGCGAATTGAGAAACTCTCCCTTTTTTGAAATCGGTTAAAAATGAGAACATCTTTTTTTTTTAAATTGGTTAAGAACATGCAACGATGGGGAATCTCACTTCTGACATCAATTTTACCAATGTTTTTCTTTGTAACTTACATTACAGTATAATAACATTTTTATCAAAAAAAAAAACATTTTGTGAATTTCGACCGGATCCAATAATCAGAACCTTACTTAGCTTTTACAAAACTATCCTTAAAGTGTAGGCTTTCAAAAAAAAGAATCCTCGAAATCGGTCGGCGCGACATTGAGCTATTCGCCAATTTGTCGCGTACATACCAAATGCAAATTTAAGACTTATGTGATTTTCTAATCGATACCAATGTCAAAAATAGACCAAAAAATGGGATTACATGGGAAGCACTACCTTTCAAATAAAAAAAATCATTAAAATCGGTTCACCCAGTCCAAAGTTATGAGGTAACAAACATAAAAAAAAATACAGTGGAAGGTCCTGTACCTTCCACTGTATTTTTTTTTATGTTTGTTCTTGTTCTCAAAACCTCCTTTTCTTACAGAAGTCGGTTAAAAAAAACACTTTCAATTTAGTGTGTACAAAAATTCCGTTCTGTAATTTTTTTAGGTTAGGATACACGGACTGAAAAATGACTGAAATTCAGGTTTTAATGATGCTATCCTCGAAGAGGAAGGTGCTACCTTTGTGTGCACAGTGCAATCTGCTCCACTGAACCACGATCGCCTCAAGCTTCTAAGTTACATTTTGTATGTAATTCTTATATTATATTTTATATGAGTTATGACTACATTTTGAATTTTGCTACTTTTGTACTCTACCCTCATATTAAATGAATATTTTCATAAGTTCCATTTGAAACTGTTATTACACTTTTCCCGGTTAATATTTTTCTCGTGGGAAGAATGTCTGCTTTCTAAACTTAGTTTTAATGTGTCGTGAAGTGCGACCACAGACTCGTGCGCTATGAATTCACCGTTTACTATACTTACTTTGTTTTTTAAGTTCCTAGTGTAATCGCTAAGGTCGCGCTGTACAAACGTGGTCATAATTTTGAATCTTATTTACTGTTAATGTCAACTAAACTTTATAAATTAAATCATTTTTGTGAATATTTTAACAATATTATTAATAACATGTTTAAGCGTAATTCAAAGGTTTAATATTTAAAACAGAGATTTTAAAACAGAGATTTAATACAGTAATCTATTGTCTATATAATATAGAAATTCATTAAGTTGAATATTTTAGAGAAGGTTGTACAGTAGATACGCAATGTCTGTTTATTTTGTGTTTATCTTTAGACTTGCTAAGCTTGTTATTTTGTTACAAGCTAAATTGGTTAGAATCAATAAAATTATGATACGTCTCGTCTCTATTGTAAGCTATCAGTTCGAATATTGTTTTGTAAGTATTATATAAATATAGTTTTATATGAATATATAACTTAGAAGGACTCAATATTTTACAGTATTTTAATTAGTAACGATGAAAACCTTCGCCAAAAGCCAAAAAGTCGGTCGTATATTTTGAAAAGTATCATTAATATGGAAAAATGCTTAAATGTTGCACGCTTGGCATCATTCGAGTTGAAAAGTAGAGTAGGCTGTGGTGATCTACAGTGACTTTATTGGTTGTACAATTTACGAGTATACGAGTCGTTATATAGCAGTTACAGTCAAAACAACTTAGTGCCAAGACACTCAGCTCTACACTTTGTTCGAATTCGAGGTATCAAGTGTCGAAGAGGAACTTAACACCGCGTTGAGAACTAGATCCAATTTCATATAGCTAAATATTATGATTGTTATAGATTTTTACAAAATAAAATAACTGAACTGAAGTTCAATCTGTCGCAGTTACTTTTTCAATTTACTTACTTGTAGTGCATACTTGAAAAAATATATTATATTTTTATCGTAGACATTTTATAAAGAAATTGCCTTTTGTCATAAAATGCGAATGCTTAAGCTTTACATAATATATATAATACAACAGTAAAAATATTTTGTCTCTACATTTAGTGTTTTTGACTGAAATGGATAGAGGGACACTTAAAAACAATAATAGAAAGCAAAAATATATATTTTTTAATTTCTTGTCTGTCTACCGGTATGTATGGTCACGCTTATCTTCGAAAGTACTGAACCGATTAACTTAAACTTTCACCAATTGCTTTGTTTTAACACAACTTGACATTTAAAGTGTTTGAACACAATCAGTTCATTAAAAGAAAAGTTATCGATATTTGAATGAACTCAAGGCATGAGTTTATAAATAATAAATAAAAAAGTTTATAGATAAATCTGTATTTTTAAATGACTTTCAAAACATGAAGGAGGTTCTTAATTAAATATTTCCGATTTAATTAATTGTTTTGGATTTGATTTCGATATTGGATTATTCGATTCGATTTTACATTAATATAGTAATTCTTTACCCAAATCCAATAATTTAACATTTAATGCTGTTTCTGAACGAGAAAATTAAATTAGTCATTGACATCAACACATATGACTGTCAGATATATAATTCTGTTTATTAAATGAATAATCACGTAGTTCAAGCGGGCGAAGCCGTTGGCAGGCCGCTAGTTCTATACATGTTGATAAATTTTACTGTATAGTACACACGAGTGTCTTTTATTGTAGAGCACTTTAAATATAATGTTATTGCGATAGTTTGAACTTGTCAAACTTAATCGTGTGCCCTTTGTGATGTAAAATTCCAAATTGTTGCTATATTGAAATTTATTCTCATTTTAAGTGAACTCATAACGTGCGACCTTACGCTATTCTTTCTTTCACTATTACGGAGAAATGACAATAATGATTCAAATATTGACAAAACCCCGAATATGGATCAATACCACAACCATTGCCTTTACATTCGGATTCTGTTGTACTCCTATTGATTTTGTTTTGTTTTTAGGTTCAAACTTTATCCCACATATAGAAGACTAGGCAGAAGGCAGTCCTAGTGTTAAGACACT
>DWGR01001808.1:0-15026 GCA_018247715.1 Heliconius burneyi | reverse complement strand
AAAAAATCTGTGTTAAGTACTCCTTTCATATATAAATTAAGGGTTTTTTTTAAAGACCAACTTCGTAATTAATAAGACCATGCTATAGAGAAAGTAATTTTTCATATGAATGAATATAAAATGTTGTATGGTTATATGAAAGAACTTTTATTTAATTTATTATATTTTATGTGGGAATGTCCAAAGTGTCTGTATTTTTGAGGTCATATATCTGTTAACATTTTTTTTATCATAGTATGTCGTTTTTTTAGGCCTTCGTAGTGCAGTGGCGCAACGTATTAAACGCGACGGTTGCGGATTCGATTTTTTCGATTCGAAATTATTTGCAAAATTATTTAATATTTTCATGTCCTCGCTCTGGTAACGATGAGATAAAGAACAAGACAAAGCACGCTGAGTTCCGCCACTCAACACACAATGTCTAGAAAATGCGGCGAAAGTGGGGAACTAAGTGCCTTAACACTGGGTTCCTTCTGATTACTCTGTTATTTATGAATACAACGTGAAGCTAACAGGAATTTTCCTGTTCCACAAAAGAATCCTTCATATGTATTGTACTTTTCTTACTTCTTTTTTTAATTTTAATGTGCTTTTAATTGATTTCCTGTACAAAACAAAAACTTAAACGTATCGAACTATTTATTATTAACACGACTTCATTAAGTACATTTTCTTTTACTTAGTGTTTGCAATAGCTTTCAATTTCAAGTTAGTTAAGACGCCGCCTCTGTAAAGTTGGAAAGTGCTACATTCACTCAAACCACTCGAAAAAATATGACGTCTCGATATTTTTCCGATAACAGTTCATTCTTGTAGTGATTGTTTACAGTTTTAGTTGTGTAATTCAATTTTTTTTATAAGGAATGAATGAAGGAAGGTCAAACTTGATAAATCTATATCTCTCGTATACTATAATATAGCACACACAGCAGGAAAAGTAAAGGGAACCTGGGAGCCTAGTGTTAAGACGCTCTGTTCCCATTACATCCCCCACTTTCCGCCGAATAGAGTTTACTAATTTTTCCTTGACCACAGAGTAAAGCCGCAGATAAAAGTTAGTCAACTAATACTTTTGTAACATTACAATATATACCAACTCTTTGATAAACGCCTAATTGATTTTCAGAAACTCTTTCCGAACATTCGAAGGATAGACAGTGAGACTTAGATATTTTTTTCATAAAATCCTATATTATTATTTAGACATGTTATAATGTTATGTTAAAATGAAAAAAAAATGAATAAAAATGCTTTAAAAATAACTGAATAAGCCCTCTTACTAATTTATTTTTTGAATTACCATTTTGAAAAATTTTAAAATATTTAAGGGAGAGACGAACTGATTTACAATTAATATACGAGTATAGTACAGGAAATATGACATGGCATATTGAAATTCCACCAAGATGGCACCTATCATATGAGTTGATTTAATTGTCTATCATATGTTATAAGTTATCTAAAACGAAAAAAAATCTTAAAAATACCTCATTGCATCGTTAAAGCCGATGTTAAACCTGCGGATTTGCTTTAAATAAAATCATTATAAGTCATATAAATAAAATTATATTAATTTATTATTAATAACATTACATTTTAAAATTTAAACGAGAAACAGATTTTAATGTAAAATACTAAAATAAAGTTTCTACGATTATTGGTTTTCATTTATAACCATACGATGCGGCCATTTAATTAAATTTAATATTAAATTTCCATTATTAATGATAATTATTATTTGGTGAGGGAACGCAGCGCGATGACTGATGATATTATTTTAACGTATTGCCCTAAAAATTAATCATTCGGAACAATGTCCGGAATCACCCTCTCCCTAAGCAGGTGGTATCTCTATTACGGCAAATGCCTTAATAAATAGAGTTGTTATTATGACATTTTATATTTTTTTATGATTATCTATTCATTTTTAGTACTGTTTACAGATCTTTAGATACATTTTGTATGTACTTATTAATATACTTTTTATTTGTAGAGTAAATTTGTACAAGATTTACTAATTTTTGCTTTATTTCAAATGTATCTTGGACAAATCACTTATTTTTAGTGTCGTAGGAAGAAAGCTGAGTAAACTCGTGATAACTAAAATTTCAAATTCTTATTCTTCTCCAGCAATCACACTTTTCTATAAACTCACATATACGTTGCTATTGCAACGAGTCAATTCGTTCTGTAGTAAGAATTCAGGGACAAGGTTGAATATAAAAAAATCATAGAGACCGTGTGATCCAAAAAGTCGCTTCCTACTTAAGGAATAATTTACACCGTCGCCCAATGTCTTGAAGTCATTCTAATACTACTACTACTAATACTTCCACCTTTAATCAGAAAAATCATTATACAACAAGAAAAAAGAAAATATTTAAAACAAAAATCGTGATTCAGCTCTTACAAGAGTCTTAAGAATGTATTTGAATACTAAGCGCTTGTAGCTACCGGAAGTGGTATTAAAGAGAAGTTGTACTGAATTTTAAACGAGTATTGTCATCGTAAATAATATTTTATTAATACTTTCTGTGGTTATTTCTACTAATTATTTATGAATGTAATATTTGTTGGCTTTATGCTGTATCCCTAAGGTAATACAGGGTAGGAAGTGGGAACCTAGTGTTAAGATTAAAACAATCTAAAAAAAATCAGCTTCACGCTGTATCCCGCTCACAGGTAGATGGAACCGAATGTTAAGACACTCCCTTCCCCAATTTCTGCCGAATTCTGGAGGCATTGCGTGTTGAGTGGCAGAACTCAACGCCGCACTTTGCCTCGACACCAGAGCAAAGAAATGGAAATATAAACCTAAATAAATATTTCATATCCTCGAGTGAGGATCGAACCTACAACCGTTAGAGTCAGAATGCCATGAATGTCATGGTTTTATCTTATTCGTGGAATGTAGTACTCGTATGTTGAAAAGAACGGTGAAGAGAATCTAGTGTCACAACTAAGTGATACTACACTTCCTATTATTTATATCGTGAGCTATCAACTTGAGCCGTGAAGCTATATGGCGGCCAAAAGGTGTGACGTCATAGATCAAGTAGGGTTGTGGTCTTATCGATTGCGCAACGATGGATCTACACTTGCTTGCTTTGATTAGGTAAAATAAGAAAACAGAGAATCTTATTGAATTTATTTATTATTGATTGCGTAATAAATAACTAAAAACAAAAAATGGAAAAGTAGAGTTTTCATCAAAAATGTACCTCATTCAGCTCTATTGTCTATCTGCCAAGCAAATAAACTTAACCGATAAAAACCAAAGTATAAAGGCATATTATATTTGGAGTTGACCGCTCAATTGGCCGCTCAAAATGGTCTAAATAATATTCTATACTAACGAAATTAAAATAAGCATTTACTCAATATTCTGATTATATTTTACTCTACTATTGACGCGTCTCACATATATTGTTATAATTCTTTTTGCTTCTGTGTAACCAAAAAATAAATTAAATTTAACTAAATTGTTGATTAGGTTGGTGTCTCCTCCAGATATACGCCATGTGTTTCTGGCTTAGAATAGGATCACCAGTAGGTGGTGTCGTAAGAGGCAACTAAAGTACGAATGGGAGAGCCACATCGCCAGCAATGGCAACACGCATGGGCAGACTCGACCGGATTATTACCACCCCCGGCATTTAAAACCGGCGTGAAGTAGTCTTTTTACCACTGCATTTCGCATTAGGTAATGCCGGATTCCGGCGCCCAACCACCTTAAAAGCTGGCAACGCACCAGTAGCTCCTATGGTGTTGCGCGGGGTCGTGGGTGGCGGTGATCACTTACTATCAGGTGACTCGTATGCTCGTTTGCCATGTCTGTTTCCATAAAAAAATAAAAGTTTATAGTAAAACGACTTGTATATTCAACGTATTCAGATTCTTGCATACCTATACCTACAAAATGCAAAAAAAAAGAATTTCGTTACAAATAAAATACAGAAATAAGATGTGACCTTAACGAAGTAAGCAGTGAAAATACATTAATTGCTGTCAGAGGGCCTGCCGAAACAAAAGGGCATGTTTTTTGGTACCATTGTCTACGGAACCCCCCCGTCACGGTGGGCGATCTGCCTTTGATGGAAAAATGTTGCTAGCGTTGATATTTATATAGTACGTTATGTAGGAAAGTGAAGAGATTGTTTAATTTTAGGGTACAATTTATAAAGATTGAGGCTTGTCGTGGCGTATGGGCAGCGTGCGACAGTAAGCGCGACAGGTTGTGGGTTCGATTCTGTCTCGAGGAAATTAAATATTTAATATTTTCCTTTCTTGGTTTCGTGGTTTTGAGTTCTCCAAATTCGGCGAAAAGTGGACAATAAAAGTATAATAATGGGAACGATATCTCGTAAGAGTAGGCTTTCAGGCACTCTCTACTCTTGTTTTTTTAATCGATAAATAATCCGTCATGTCGCAGCGGCGCAGAGTCTGATTGTGTTCGATCAATTCAGATTCGGAATAAATTATTATTTTAATTTAGCCTAACTCTTGTATTAAGACAAAGTGCTGCGTTAAGTGTATTTGAGTTGGTAATTAAATACTTCTTACTTTAGATATTTATTTCTAAACTCACTTGTATAAGAAAATAATAAGCAAATATATTATTGTTTCGTTCGTTAAACCTTAATTAAGGAGACAACCAGAGTTAAAATACAAAAATATATGTTTTTCATGAGATTTAGATAATCTTGACAGAGTGTCTTGACACTATTCTCTCACCTTCCCTATTGAATAGAAAAAAGATTCAAATTTAAAAATATATATTACTTACCATCTTGTTTCACTGTGTTCCCCAAAGGTCCACATCCGGCCAGCCACACAAAGAAGATCCATCTCACCATCAGACCTGATCTTCCACCTCTCCTAAGCTCCGGCTGATTGTGGAAGTGCCTTGCCGTCGGGCGATCCCGTGCCATGTTATATATGTGGGAAGAACCATTGACACTTTAACACTTCACACTTGCACTTTTAGTCCATCTTGATATTTTTTGTGTGTTTCTTTGATTTTATATTATTAGAGGATACGTGTTGTTCTGTTAAATTTATAATTCATTTAATTATTTAACTATACTAAATAATATTTTTTTATGTTAAGATAATTTATAGATATATTTTTGTTATAGTGGATGAAAAATGGGTAGCAGATTTAACACTAGGTCCTCTGTGCTATGCCTACCTTCCTGTTGCGGAATGCAGTATGGAGTTAATTATTAAAAAAAAATAGGCATATAGAATACGAGTATAGTAATAAGTCACTTCAGTTAGAAGTTTACATCTATTTGCTGACATTTCGCTACCTTAGATTTAGGCGTCAGTTATGTAGACGAAATCATATATGAATAGATAAACAAAACATTGATTATATTCAAGGAATATGCTAAGACTATTTTGACATCATATAACTCTTCATCATTATATCGAGTTGACTTAACATATAAGAATTTAAAGTAGTAATGTAAGCCTACAGGAAACTTGGCGGTTTTTACTTTTCACCCATTAAAAAAACATTTATATAGAAAAGGATTCCCCCTTGTGAGATTCGAACCCACAATCATGATGTGTAGAAGAATATCCTAATTTGGTGTGACAGTCATTTTGTAAAACACTAACACGTATGTAGCCACCAGACATAAATAAGTATTAAAGTTCATACTTAAACTTAATCGGGCGTGAATGGTTTGAGTGTAACTTTATACTGAAGTTGCGGATAAGCAGTTAAATAGCTTTAAGTTTTGCTCAAATAGACAGGAAAATCTTTTTTTTTATTCGCTTCAATAATTTTGATTAATGCATAACTGAACTGAACTGAAAAGATTGTCAGGTACTAGCGAGGATGGCATGTTTTGTTTTATGGTAAAAGCATGGCAAATGAGCGTACGGGTCACCTGATAGTAAGAAATCACCGCCGCTCACGACACCGCGTAACACCAGAGGAGCTACTGGTGCATTGCCAGCTTTTGAGGTGGTTGGGCGCCGGAGCCCGGCATTACCTAATGCGAAACGCAGTGGCATAAAGCCACTACTTCAAGCCGGTTTTAAATGCCGGGGGTGGTAATGATCCGGTCGAGTCTGCCCATGCGTGTCGCCATTGCTGGCAACGTGACTCTCCCACTCGTACTTTAGTCGCCTCTTACGACACCACCAGTACCAGGGTGATCCTATTCTAAGCCGGGAACACACGGCTGTCATGGTGAGAATGACGAAGAACGTACTCAGCTGATTTGGGCACGTCGAACGAATGAGTGAAGAAAGAATGGCATAAAAGATCTATGATGAAAAAATGAGCGGTAAGAAAGGTGGGGCAGAACTCGATTGACCTTTAAAAACACAGTGTCAAAGATACTGGAGAAAGGTTACGTAAAAAGCATGAGGACCCCCTGAAGAGCATGTATGAAGAGATTGATGACAGTGGACGAGGCGAAAGAGGTATGTAGAGACCGTAGTATTTGGCGCTCCGTTCTCTCTGACTTCCCCGCAAGGGATAAAGCGTGAAGTTGAGTTGAGTTGAATTAAAAGATTGTCGTCGTAATGTACCTACTATATACACACTTAGTTCATAGTTTATCATAATTAAAAGAATAAAACTACAGTAATTACGTATTGGAAATTGTACGTAGCAGGATTAGAAGCACCTTTAAACATTAATTTTATTTTCCTTTAAATATTTTTAGTATTTGTTGATGTAGCGGTGACAGAAATAGATCATCTATAAAAATTCCAACTGTCTTTCATGGTTCATGAGATACCGCCTGGTGATAGACGAATAGACAGACTAATAGATGGACTGATGGAGTCTTACTAATGGCGTTCCGTCTTAGACTTAGGGTATGAAACCAAAAATCCACATACCTGAATAAAAATTTTTTTTAATTTAATCCGTTACAGAGAAGAAACTACTTCGAATTTCATACATGGATGAGGAGTTCGGAGCTGCATGCACCTACACATGCGACTCAAGTGTAGGTGTAAGGGGACCCTACTAATGCGTATTAACGCTTACCGCTACTGCCCGATTTCCTCGCCCTTCCCAACCAAATTCGAAATGATGATAGAAATGAATTGATAATAGTCTTAGAGAGACTACATAGCAGACTATGGATATTTTTTAATACTCCTCACTCCTACCTCTACCGCGTATAAATTAACTCTATACCTATTGCTGGGTCTTAAGTACCTTCAAAGTTGTTTACTTTGAAATAAAACTCAATGTAAATCACCTACAGAATGATTACGTTTTTTTTATTAAAAAGAAAAACATTTTTACTATTCATGTTTCTTTAATTCAAAATATATATTAATTGAGCTAAAAAGTCGATATCAAAGCATATCTTAAATCAACATGAAAGGTTACGTTTACCATTCGGGTGGCCACGATAGACGGGAATTTATGAATATTACCTTGTAATTTAAAAGTCGGGTAATTTTATGTATTGACTAGTTTTTACGTGTGGCTTTGCTTGAGTTTTAAATTAATTATCTATTTGAACTTTACTTGGCTTTAAATATAATATTAAAATATATTTTATCATTTTGTGGGTAGATAATGAAAACCTAGAGACCAGTTGTTAAACTCGTAGTTTTAGGTGTAATAGAAGATATTGCATGTTCAAAAGAAATTAAATTTTATTTTTCTTACTAAAAATATTCATGAAACAACTAGACGAGATATTTATTTTCTTACTTATTTTATTAATCATTGCACATATTTTTTTGGCTTAGTTTAAAAATATATTTTATTTCAATATGCCTCTATTCGTATATTTATAATTGTATAAGAATAATATAGAAATGCTTATTATACTATAAAATATAGCTATTATGATTCGTATCGCATAATATATTCTAGTGTCCGAAGTAGTACTGACCGCAGGTACATTAATCTCCCTCTCTAAGTGGACCATCTAACACAAAAATGATGTAAAATTTGAACTAACAGTTCCTGAGATTAGCATGTTTAAGCAAACGAATTCTTCAATTAAGTCTTGAACTCTAAAATCCGATATGTCATAAGTCCAAGACTGTAAAGACCTAATGGACATTCTCGTACAGGTTACCTTAATAAATCAAAACGTTGAAACAGATCGGCGATAAGACGCCTTTTAGTAGTAATGGAATGGACCGGGTGAAGGCTCTCGATTGTGATTAATTCTCCTAATCCCAGCTAAAGCTTTGATCAGCCTTTTTATGCTGTGCCTATTATATATGGCCGTAATATAAAATTGAAAGTTTACGGAATTCAAAGTAATGAGGGTCTATGTATGTAGGAGTATTTGTTTTTTTTGGCCCATCTTGTGATTGTATAATATGTTTTTATAAATCGTTTGGCTTTGACGCTGCCGCACACAGCAGGGTAGGCAGAGGGAACCTAGTGTTAAGATACTCCGTTCCGCCGAAGTCTGGAGGCATTGCGTGTTGACGAGCAGACCTCAGCGCCGAGCGACACCAGAGCAAGGAAATGAAATTGCCATTACAAGAAATTAAATATATGTAATTTAAGAAAAAAAAACGTCAGTCAATACGTTAATTTTCAGTTAAGTTGAGTAACTTACCAAACTTTTTTAACAAACTTTCCGTGTCAAACCATCTTAGGTAGATGAAAAGTTATATTTTTTGGCTAACACCATTTGTTTTATTTTAAACAGAAATATTTGCAAGATATTACTTGGCAGCCGTATATTTTGCAAAGCGGTAATAATGACGCAGATAAGCTTTATCAAAGAGAATAGTCCGCCATTAAAAATTATCATTATTATGCGCATAACAAAATAAATATATATTTTTAATCATAAATGCATTTATATTAAGAAATATTGTGATTTGTTTCTTTTAGTGTCTTTATATTTTTTTACTGAAAGAAATATATAACAATATATCGATTTCGATTATATTGTACGAGTACATCACTACAATATACTGTTTTTCGAGTAACGTAATAATAAATATATAATAAGATGAAGTGATGTCCAATATATATAATTTGACCTTAATTATGGTCCTATTACCGAGAAATTACAAACAAATATATTAAGTCCCATACGGAGTTAAGAACCTACTGTGTGACCCTATTCAAAGCTAAATATGTTGTATATTAACGATTGAACAAGCGATAAAAAAAACAGCTTTACGATATTTCCCAAGGAACCTAGAGTTAAAACAATCTGATCTCCGCTTTCCGGCTTATTTTGCAGATATTCTGTGTTATTGGAACGCGGAACTTAACGCCGCGCATATGCGATAAAAATAATTTAATTATTATATTCATTTAACTCTGAGTGGAGATCCAGTCCAAAACCGTCATGCTTACTGTCAAACATTCTCTCACTGTGCTCCAACGGCCATTTTTTCCCCTTTCCCTCTGTATATGTTATGTGGGTTATAAAGTTAACTATATAAAAACATATACCTATTAATTGATATATAACTAGCTACATAGAGACTCTTCAAGTTGTCAGCGTTGATAAAAAACCATTCTGGCATCGGGTCAAGATCGGAGGGAGGTATTGTAAAGAATAAAATGTATATTTTCGGTCAAAGAATATCGATTATATAATTTCCTTTCACCTAAATCCTTGAACTAAGGCATTGTTGAATAGAATTTTATGTTAGAATATTGCGATTGACCTAAATTATAGACTAGATGGCTATATAATGCAAAGGAATTTGCAAATTTAAGATATTTGGTTTGGTTAAACAATATGCGGCGTTGAGTTTCGCCACTTGAATGGAATTTTTGTTGTTGTCGTTTATTTTTATGGTTGGAAAAATATCTTATGATAAGATAATTAAATAAGGCCAATTGTTTTTAGATGTTAATTAGGTATTTTATACAATCATTTTTTTATTTTTAATATTTTTAAAGGGTTAGCCCATACTTAGGAAAGAAAAATATATTTTTTTGAAATGCATAAGTAAATTTAATTAGTGGGATTTTAACCTGCGCTCTAACAACTAAATTATACGTTCTAATAAAGCTACGTCAAAAATCTTACACGCTTTTTACAACTTATTTATGTTGTTACCATCTCTGTAGGGAGATTTTCAAATTTTCGCTACTTAAAATTAATCAATTACTTTGATTTATTTGGCAAAAAGGGAATGCTATTTATTAAATATTTTTAAGATTTTAAAGTGTTATATTATTACTTTTTCAGAAGCATATGAAAATTTGAACGTGTTGTACTATTGTTTTAACTTCACTATGTATCCTGCATATAGCAATGTGGGTAGCTTTACCATAGTGTCCACATACAAACAACACTCCGTTCGCGGAAGGCTTCTTGCTTGATTTTCGAGACATTAAAGAAAAACAATTTTGACATATCTAAAATGTGATAGAGTAGAGTGAGCTTACACCTGAACAGTAAAAAAAATAGTGATACCAACTGAAATCGTTAGGTAACATTTTAGTTTTCCTAATAAGCGAAACAAGTACCTGAAATATGGTCAATATATCAGTCAAATAAACCACTCCATCAGTGCTCTACAACGAAGAACACCATAGTTTATGGTACGCGAACAAAAAACTAAAATTAGAAATATATAGAAAAAGGAACTTTATGTTTATCGTAATAAGATCTAAGTGAGGTGTAATTTCTGTTATATCAATTTTAGTGGTCACGCGACCAGCGAGTAGACGCGTTTGTAGCTGGTCTAAATCAAATTTTTGTTAGAATATATTCGTTAGTTATTATTAGACCATTTTTGTATTATAGCAAAAATGTAGTGATAAACCACTCTACACTTCGTTGTAATAAAAAAATAAAATAGAAATTTCGTCCTTTTAAGCTTATTTCATTTTATTGCCAAAACAGAGCTTACTTATTTTTTACATTGGTTGTAGATTGTCAGAACTCAACGCCGTGACTTACATTGTTACCAGAGCCGGAGAATGTAAATAATTAATTTCTCTAAACGGGAATCAAACACACAACACTGACTCACTGCGCCACTGTGACCTAACTTTATATCTAACAATATGAAACAAAAAAAATTAATAAACTTCTCCAATTTCTTCTAGAATTGAACCCACAACCGTTATAATTTACATTACTTAATATTAAATAGCACAAAGAACTTATAATAATATAAGATATAAATAAAAGACACCATTATTTGACAAAGTAAAGAAATATATGAGAATATTCTGAATGAATACCAACAACCCACTCGTGTACACATTTACAACTTAATTGGTTTTTAAATCACTATTCAAAAGAGATTTTAGAAAAAAAAAAACTAGAACCTCAAGTGACCAGCAGGTATACATTTGAAAGGGTCTTGTAGGCGTCTATTCAAGTAAAAGCTGGCATTTCGATCTTATACGGGCCGATAGTTTAATTTAAAATGTCATAATATCATTAAAGGTGACAGAGTTTGTAAAGGAATCTATACAAATATGTATTTTTTGGGTAAAATACGTTAAAAAACTTTAAAATTATTATAGTTTTCCAAAAACTTACATTAAAAAGGATAAATATAAAACAGTTTCTTAAATTTTAATAAAACAGAGAGTGATTTGATATAGCGGTAAAAAAAAACGCGCCAAACCGTAACGGTTCCGTACTATTTTCTATAAAAACGGGAAAGACGTTTTTATAGTTCATCACGCTGTATGGGAGCCTCCTTTAATTATTTATTATATTGGCAAGAGAAATGCATCATATGTGAAAAATTCAACTATTCAACTATCATGATTCATGAGCTACGGCGTTTGCCGGACGGACAGATAGACAGACGGACAGACAGCGGATTTCGAAATAGTTCACACCGTATCCCGCATAGTAGAGTCTTCGGTTGCCGCAGGAATTTGAGATATTACTGAAATGACAATAATTTCACCCCAGTGGGGATCCAGCCCACCAACGTCACGCTTACAATTTGATGACGTTACACTGCGTCACGATTGCTTATTCATACTTTTTTTTAGCTTGATGCTATATCCCATACGCATAGTAGGGTAGCAGAGGGAGCCTGGGAATATAGTGTTAAGTCCGTATGTGTCAACTCTATGTCCATTAAGACATTTCTGTTTCCTGCTTTTCGCCAAATTCTTGAGGCATTGTGTGTTGAGTGGAAATCAAACTCACATGCATCGTCTTTATGTTATCCTGCGCTACGACGACCTAATGGGTATATCAAGAAAATGTATATATTATTTTGAAAAAGTTTATGACATTTTTTTACCGAATTTAACTATTGAATTCTATAACTTCTATAATTACTTCAAAAAAGCTGTAAACATAATAACAAATAAGAAAAAAAATCATTTGTATTTAATCAGTTAACCTTTTGTTGTTTGATTGCGATGGAGGCACCAGTGATTCCAAACCAATTTACCGGCGGCAGATGTTTCGCGGTAAGTTTTTGTGCGATTGTTATTCACTGTGTACTATTGAATTATATTCGAGTAACGTTTATAGGTAATTCGATTTAATATTTCGGTTTTAAATAAAATATTGTTTTTTTATTGGGTAGGTATGTATATAGATATACTAGTGACCGCCCGTGGTTTGCTTAACGTGAACTTTTCCTTAGGAATTTCGAGAAATTCACTGTTAAACGAAGGAGCACCCTTACTTCCTTAATCTACCCACGTACTGGCGTCTGCACAAGTTTAAACTACTAGCGACCCTCTCGCGGTTACGTCGTGGAAATATATAATTCATTTTCGAAATATTGTGTGTTGATTCACAGAACTCAACGCTGCGCTTTATCAACCAAAGCGAGGAAATTAAAATAATTTTATCATCCCCTCGAGTGGAGATAGAACCTACATAATCGCCTTTAATACCAGATACATTAAATCATAGAACATAGTGTTGGGACACTCCGTCCCCCATTTTCTGCTGAACTCTGGAGGCATTGCGTGTTGAGTGGAAGAATTCAACGCCGCGCCTTGCCTCGACACCAGAGCGAAGAAATAGAAATATAAACTTTAATAAATATTTCACTTCCTCGAGTGGGAATCGAACCCACAACCGTCGCGTCACAGTCACATCTTGTGCCGCTGCGCCACGACAGCCTCAAAAATCAAGTAATGTTATAAATAATATCGACATAATCTATACATGTTTTCATTTTACAGTTCTCGTTAGGGATCATTGGATCAGCAGCGTATGAGTTTAATCCTAAGTAAACAAAAGATTATACTTTTTGGTATGATTAAAGTGAAAATTTAATACTAAGTAGCCCAGCGGCACAGCTTTTGAATGTTAACCTGACGGATGTGGTTTCGATTCCAACTAGGGGAACTTACTTCTTCGCTCTGGTATCTAGACAAAGCGGCAGTATACTTTATAGCGCGGCGCGTTCAACCATTCAAAACACAATATTGAGATTGACCTAACTAACAAGATAGTCGTAAGCTCAAATTTCATAAAATATATTTTTATAATAGATTTTTCTCGAATCTAGAGAGGCAAGTGGCGGCGTTAAGTTTCAGTATTCATCCAACGATAATTTAAATTAAACATTAAGAGAATAGATCGAACTGCCTTAGTAGCAAAAGGTGCTGCCTAATTTTTAGGCAAATCTATATTGTATACAATATAGTTGTTAAGGCCGTCGTGGCGCAGCGGCACAAGGGTGTGACTGTAACGCGACTGTTGTGGGTTCGATCCCCACTCGAGGAAGTAAAATGTTTACTGAAGCTTATATTTGCATTCCTTCGCTCTGGTGCCGAGGCAAAGCGCGGCGTTGAGTTCTGTCACTCAACACGCAATGCATCCAAAATGTGGCAGAAAATGGGGAACGGAGTGTCTTAACAACAGGTTCCCTCTGCCTACCCTGCTGTGTGCGGGATACAGCGTGAAGCAAATTTTTTTGTCTTTTTTTGTAATATATAGCAATTTGTGATATGTAGCAATTTTTTACTCAGGAAGCAGTGAGATAAAAAGAAATGAGACTAGATAAGGGTTGATTTGTAGATTACGATTAGTGGAGTTAATATGTTTTAAAAGAATAACTATGGAAGTAATACACTGATAGCATTGTAAATAATACTATATAACAATGTCTGTAGAACTTATGTTACTCTTTAAGACTTATTAGAAATCATATATCATAAATGACTTAAATTATTTTCTTAACTTTTAATAATTATTTAGAAATAAATAGTTGACATGTTAAAACATTCAACCGCAAAAGTAAATTTCACAAAAGGAGTATTCTAAAACTTTAAACACATTTTAATACTAATAAATTATAGTTACAAAAATTAAATAGAAATAAAAGTTTGAGAAACTTTGTATTCTTTGTTTACATTTTATCTCAAGCCCATATGAATATAGGATTTTAAATTGCTCGATTTTTTCCAAATAGCAGAGTATTGATGTGCGGAACTTAACGCCTTGCTTATACTACATATCTGCAATATAGTCATCTACGTACGTAGGAATAATGATCGCGATAGAGTGAGCTGTTAAATTTTAGTATCACACAATATAGGCGGCATATCTAGGCAAACGGTAAAATTTTTATTTAAAACTTTTAAGAGCTATTTTTATTACAGTCCACGTTGAGCTTGGTTTTATGGTTTTATTTTTCGTTCTTTCATTATAATCTTTTTTAGACTTTACCTCTAGAGAATAAAGATAAGTATAACTCATAGACGCTATTTAACTTCTTAGAATTATACTGTTTTTGTTATAGTTTCACACTGTATCTGTATGAAGATAGGCAGACGAAAACTAATGTGAAGACATTTCATTTCCCACGCACCGCCCAATTTTCGACATATAGCTTTTTGTGTGACGGAACTGACTTCCGCGCCATGTCTTGTTACCTTAGAAAATGAAAACCATTTTCCCCCGAGTGGGAATCGAAGTCAAGACACTTAATTATGATTTTTTTTGATTTTGATTGTGGAGATTGTGCCATCTAATTCTTGTCGAATAAACTATATCTTCTTAAATCATTACATATTTTTTCAAGGATATTTTTTTTGTTTTTAGCATAATATTAGTAATCTGCCCGCGACTTCAGCCGCTTGGCCTACAATAATATAATGTTTT
>DWGR01001807.1:0-15030 GCA_018247715.1 Heliconius burneyi | reverse complement strand
CGGCGTCAATCCTTGGTCATCCAAAGTCGAGTTCGAGGCAAAGAGAGTGCCCAGGAGATCGGCTTTCTCTTTTGCCGTGTGGACCAAGATGTCATTTCCCGTGCGTAATGGTGGAAGCGAAGGCTGGTACTTCATACAAAATGAGTGCATACGGCCGTAAGTTTCATAAGTTGTACTTTCCATTGACCTATAGTCCTGAAATTGATGGTAGACAAGTCCAGCGACTCACACTTGACCGGTCGTTTAATACTAAAACAATATTTAAAAAACCCATTAACAAGGTATGTCATTCATATGTATTGTATGTATAATAACTTAAAATTAAAAAATTAAAAAAAAAACTTCTTGTACAAGCTGCGGTTAGGCGCGGTCACGTACTTAGTGTGGTTGAGGAAGTGCAGATTTACAAGGTGGGAATTTTCTGAATGGATCTGCGATTTAATAGAAAACATGCGCCGGGACTACTATTTTTTATTGTTTTTCCATACTCTCGAATAATATTTAATTAATTTAGTTTCATAACTAAAATGTATTTAAAAATACACATAATAGGTCTATTATATTATACTCAATTATGTACCCTTATTGTATGATTTAAACCTACGCAAGAGATAGTTACACTAATTACAAATATATTAAAATATACCTGTTACATAAAGAAGTGTAGCCCAAAAATTCAATAGATTTAGTTATATTTATATTCATTATTCGTTACAAAATAGTAAGTGTAGTATTTAGAGCTCGGCTGCACGATGTATTCCCGAGGGTCCTCCGTAGGGACCGAGTAAGCAAAAAGCAAGCTAAGTGGTCTCTAGGTAGTGACAAGACACTCCATTCCCCGCTTGCCTCCCGCATTCCAGACATTGCATATAAGTGGCAGAACTCAAAATAAATTAACTAACATAATATAACAATGAAAATGTCATGTAAATAATAATTATTCTGTCTAATAATGCTAAAATTGTGAGGTTACTAAACTGGCGAATTATTGATTAAACTTTTACGTACTTTATAATTAGGAAATGATAAAGTCGATACCGGTATAACAAGCAGTGAAGGCAAGCGTAGGCAATTACGCCGGCGATGGCCAAGTTCGTTTAAGGGCAAATTTACATTATGACATGAGCCCGTTACATTTTCATTAGCCCAAATTTCTCAAATCATTTATTTTTAATAAAAAAATAGATCAATCTTACGCGGGGAGCGTACCCACTTTCCGCCAAATTCTCCTCCAGAGATAGTGCTGAGTGGTGGAACTCAGCGCCGCGCGTTACCTCGACACAAAAGACAAGAAATTAACATATGTAATATTTCCTTTCCCCGAGATTGAAGCCACAACCTCTCGCGCTTATGGTCTGTGCCATGAATGGCTTATAAACATTAATTTAACTTATTATATTCAATTTCCTTTAGAATTCACTAATTTATTGTTTTTTAATATATGCATCTAAAATAATTTCTAATTACTTGTTATTTATAGGTATTTATTATTCGTTTCACGATTAATCTTAAATATGTTACAAATTGAACAAATTAAGTACTTCGCAGTAAATGGACTTAGAAACTCGATGTACCAATAGTAGACAAGTTACTCGAAACGAAATCTTGAGAAAGTCGTGTAACTGAGACAGTGTCGTAGTAATAATGAAGACGTCAATGGAACCGTTTAATTTACGTCAAAATGAGACAGCAGTGGTTTAGGCATGGAGTTGTGAGAAATACTAATGAGCTCTTCAGTTGAAGGTGGTGGAGTGGATTGCTAGCGACTTATTTGCGGTGACCTCCTAAATAAACTTGAACAAATAATTAAATTCTAACTTAGGACGAAAAGTTTATGCGAAAAAAACGTGATCTGTATCTTAAAGGCAAGAAATTCTGGAATAAAATCTCTGTAGAGTATATTTTTAAAAGATTTCATCATCAAGCTGAATTCTGATTCTTTCACAATGTTGAATAGTTTTTGATTTTAAATATTATACGAGCATATTACCAGCCGTGGCGCAGGGGCTTTAAATATAACTGTAAAATCGACTGGTTGTGTGTTCGATTCCCACTGGAGGAAATGAAATATTTATTTAGATTTATATTTTCATTTCATCGCTCTTATTGCTCGCATCTGGTGTCGAGGCAAAGTGCGGCGTTGAGTTTCGTCACTAGCAACGCCTCAAGGACTCGGCAAAAATAAATATACAAACATACACTTACCAAATTAAGTACACGTGCTTGGAAGTCTAAGTGGATAATCACTCAAATATTATTCAATTCTAGCTTCCTTTTTTAGATGTTTGTTAAAAAGAAAATGATTCGCTAACGAAACGTACATTATAATATCTCATATAATTACACAGAGTTGGTCCAGCGAAGTTGTAGATGGTTATTACTTTTTAAGTACTGGACATTAATTTATAGCTTCTTATTCACTGATTGTTGATTTTGAAAATTTTCAGTCTTTATTGTTTCCTAACATTTGAAAGGCTTACAGACTTACGTCAATACAATGCCTCGATGGTAAATTGAAACTCGTGCTTGAGGCTAGAATTGACATGTTTGATGAAAAAAACCATTTTGAGAATTTGTAGGACTCTGGTAAAACGGAACGGAATTGATAAAGTATATTCGATAGCTGCAAATCTTATGAAATGGGGAGTAAAATTGTAAACGATGCTATCAAATAAATTAATCTGTTTTTAATTGCCACAATTGTTAGTCAATAAACTAAAGTTACTCATTTAAATAACAAAATGGTGGATATTTTTAAGATCAAATAACATATTATTAAATTTATAATATACTTTTAGAAAACTATAAGTTTTCTCTTATCTATATAAAATCATCTGGACACTTCTATTACTACTCTACTTCTTGACAATATTAAAACACTTAAAAGGAAGGTTGCATCAACCTTGGCTTCCTTTTAAGTGACGTCGACGTCGCTTTTGTTATGATATTAATTTTAAAAAATTATACCATACGGTGACTTGATTTTCTTCACTTTTACTAAGCTCAAAAACACCGTTTTCTAAAAAATAATTTATGACAAAACCGACATCAAAACTATAACACATAAATGCACAAACATAAAAAAAAACTAAATTGTAGAAAATAATTTCCACATAAATTATAAATTTCATTTTATCAAAAGTAAAGTAAATTTATGTATAATAAGTGAAAATGATAATATACATGAAAATGATGATCACATATTTTTAAACTTTAGTTATCAAAGTATGGCTCTAAGATACATACATGATTATTATAAGAAAATTTAATTATTAAGCACATAGTACCCGCACCTGCATGAAAACTCAAAGGTTTCCCTCAATATCTATGCGACTCCACCATCCTTCCATGGTGGTAATAGAAGCAATGGTAAATAGAGTATGTTCTTTCAAACTAAAAATATTCTTAAAATCGATGGATTAACAAAAAAAAATAGTTAACGAATAAAGAGCGTCCTCTTTTTCAAAAAAGAAATCGGTTAAAAATCAAAGAACAAGGGTACGGTAAAATCAAACGACGCGGTCAAATTGAAACTCGGTCTCGGGATGTGCAACGACTAGCTTGATAGCCGAACGAACCACTTCGATTAGACCTTACTGTTGTAAACTACTTCTGGAACTAGCTTTGACATTTTACCCTAGAAATCTCTTCTAACATAAAAAGCCCGTGTTACGTTTTTATGTTTGAATTTATATACTTGAGTAGAATTAATTTCAAGTTATATAAACATGTATGAAAACTTTAGAATAACAATGCATTTGTAAAATGTTATGGATGTTTTTATCACTAGATTTTTTGCTAATTATGTAATTATCTGGGGGCATTCCGGTGTTGTAAGAGCTGATGACACAACAGCATCCTAAATTTGATGTCTAGTAGATTAGACTCTGTTTATGTGAAACATTGCTGCGCCATCTCGAGTGGGATGGAGAAGTAAACATTAACATACATTTTAAAATTTTATGATATACTAACAAAATGAGTCATATGTTACTCGATATGTAAATAAATAAGTAAATAAATAAATTTAATCTAGATTTACATAAAAAATAATTGTAATTTCTTTCTTTAATTCTGAATAATCCATTACAAATTGTTGTTGTGTCATCATCGGTTAATATATCCTTGGGATCGTTGACCACCAGTGGGTTCAGATGCGACTCGGTTTTATTGAAACAGTAGCTAGAGAGCTAACGACAGTGCTCTTTTACTGAATCTGACCGTACAACGCCCATGCGGCTATTTATATAATCGTTTACAAATAAGTTGTAGGGTAGAATGTATAAGAATTGACGACTCATAGTGGCGTGATCGGTAGGTGTCGTTTAGAAATCTATAAGTACTCCTTATCGTCTCCTTGCCGTCTAATTGATCCTACACTTAGATATGGTTTTGGATGAATGATTAACGAGTGTTCAATTGTCGCTATCACACCAAAGCTCCTTTGACGTTCGTATATTTAGATTAATATAGGGAGAACATCTTAGTCAAATACGGTTTTAATAATATGCAATGATGTCGCAACCACAAGAAGGTAAAGATTAGAAGACAAGAAATTGAAACTGATATTTGAACAGTTCCGTTAAGTGAGCTTGTATATAGAACATAAAAAACGGGGTTAGTAAAAAGTGGTGACTCAAACTACAATAGAACAAGGTTTAAAAAGCGCTTATAATTTAAAAGTTAATCCGTATATGATGGAAATCACAATAAGTCACATAACGTACTCCTATATTCACTATAATATTTTGTTTTTCTTTATAGCTTCCCGTTGTATCCCACACATAGTAGGGTCAGCAAAGGGAACTTGCTAATGCAAAAAGAGAAGCCTAATGCTAAGCCACTCCGTTTCCAATTAAGTCATTTGCGTTCCCCACTTTCCTCCAAATTCCTGAGGCATTGAGTATTAAGTAGTGAAACTTAACGCCGCACTTTGTTACTGCTCATTACCAGAGCGAGAAAATAATAATATTTAATATTAAATTCCTCCGAGCCCTCTCGGACCTACAACTGTCGCCCTTGTGCCACGTCTGACTCTCATATTTTAATAATAATAAAATTAACACATTCAGATTAAGTTTGACGCGAGCCCTCTCGTGGCATTTCCACGAAATCTACATATATTTGCTGTTCTCTTGTTATTATAAGAATTTTATGAGATGGAAAATTGCTTATTTATAGTCTATTCGCAATATTGAATTCTTGCCAAAAGTAGTTTGTGTAATGATTACTCAAATATTACATTGAAATATGTTATTACGTTAATTAGATTTGCATTTATTGTTATGTTTCTAGGGGTTAGCTTTTGGGAGCTATATTTTTTCTGATTTATGAACTTCTAATTTTTTTAATAATTACTTAATTTGTGTGAATTGGTTAAGTACAAATGAATAATTTTTTTTTCAGCTTCACGCTTTATCGCACACACGGCAGGGTAGGCAGAGGGAACATATCGTTAAGACACTCCGTTCTCCACTTTCTGCCGAATTCTGGAGGCATTGCGTATTGAGGGGCAGAACTCAATGCCGCGCTTTGCCTCGATCAGAACAGTGAAATAGAAATATAAACATTAATAAATATTTCACTTCCTCGAGTGGGAATCGAACCCACAACCGTCGCGTTTCAGTTACACCTTGTGCCGCTGCGCCACGACGGCCTCAAATTTCTTTATTGATTTCTACAGAAAATAAACAAAGGAAAAACGGGTGAGTTTTGAATCCATTGAATGAATTTTTAAAAAGGTAATACACATTCAATAAAAATCCTGATCATTTTCTAAAGGATCGCTGTCCTTAATGTATATCATAAAAGCATTCTCATACATACGAGTAGCTATAGATGCTGATCACTATACAGATTTCAAATACATATTTCACAGTAGACTCCCTCTGTTCAATAGCTATTCTATCACTATTTGAGATGAGTTTTTCCAGTTAACTATTCCTCCAATCATATTTATAATGGTTTAAGAAATTTTTGTTCATATTTTTAATGTGAAAAATATTGATGTTACGTTTTTAATCTTATGTATTAAGACATTAAATAGAAAGTAACCTAAATCAATATTTAAAAATTTAATTTTAATTCTTTCATTTTTTATTCCGCCACCAAAATTTAAATATTTCTAAAATATCGAGAGCAGAATGTACATTGTAATTTATATTTTATATTAAAAATACTAATTCTTTAAATTATAAAAATATAATTCAGTATGTTAAAAAATTAAAAACGGTAAATGCTTTTAAATTCAGAAAATAATCAACAGTCGTATAAATTGAAAGTTTCAAAGAACAGTTGCAGAGCGAGCTCTCGACGCGGACCGCAACACGAAATGTTGACAATTGCTATTCTGATATTCAATGTCCGACAGTCGCGGCTTATTGAAGTTTGTTGGCAAGTGGCTTTTGAAAATGTAATAATAACGTAGACACTGTAAAGGCTATTTAAGCTTTTATTTGTTTATTTTAAATGTACATATAAGCAGTGACACGATAAGCAAAAAAAAGTAATTGTTGATTTTTATTATTTGAATCCTACACGCGGTATCTCTTAAATTGGACGAGAAGTAGGGAACGGTCTTTCTTAATACTAGGCTTCCTTAATAACTTTCTTTTCATTGTATAGAAGGGTTACTATAAAATGAAAAGAAAGTTATATTTATTTATCACGTCTCTTGTCTATACATATTTTTTAATTTCCACCTCTTTTTAATACGATGGTGATTTTTTAATTAGATAAGGATCAGGAAACATTATAGTCATAACAAATAAAACGCCATATTTTGTTAAATTAAATATAATCTCTGTATTTCTAAATAAAAATCGAACCTCGAAATAGATCAAATCGAATCGAAATGGTTGTACCATGGAATACGCTTACTTTCTCAAAATACTAAGATCAATCACATAATATTTGTTTTTATATGTTTATTATTGTAGACAGATGAATTTCACTAAAAGCAAAAAAATAGTCATCGGTCATCGGATAAAAAGCTGTGCGCGCGAAAATTAAACGAATTTTGAATCACGTGAAAACTGACACAAATAGAATTTCCATTAAGCTAGTAGCATCTAGAAAATGGCGATGTGAAATAACAATTTTTCATACTAAAACTTAAATTATTATTTATTTGTAATTTTTAACCGACTTTCAAAAAAAATAGAAGAGTTTTCAATTTGTCTGAAATAGAAGAGTTTTCTTTTTTAAAGTATACTCGTATATCTCACAGGTGATCCCATGGTACCACCTGTGAGGCTAAGCTAATGCTAATGTTACAACAATCTTACTATGTTACATTATCAAATTACAAAGCTTGTTTGATTTACTCGGCACCGACTTCAAAATTAGAAAATCTTTCTTTAATTACTTTTGTTTAACAAAATCAAAGTACGTTTTGCTTTATGTTAAGTTAAATTTATTTTTTTGTTTGACGTCGCTTTGTTTTTGTTATATTTTTTTAAATGAAGCATGCAAGTAACATTACATGCGAGGGATCGCATCCCTCATGATGCGTGGGGAGAAGGACGGCAAATGATAACCTTTCATCGTCTTCTTTCATCTCATTTTATAATGGTACAGAATTCCACGTATATAGTGTTTACTACAGTGGCCATCTAAATTTTAATAAACAACTAAGACAATCGTGGCTCACCGACAGACGTGTAAACATGTAAACGCATTTGTTGTGTGTTCAATTACTTCTCGGCGGAATCAACTTTTTTGATTTTCAAACTGGTAACAGGACAAGACGGCGTTGAAATGAACAGCGTCAAGCAACAAAAAATGTGTACAGAATATAGATATACCTATAAAGGAGAACGATTACAAAATGTATGTAATAATGTAACATTACAACGGACGAAAATATTATTTAGAAAAATATCGACTATACTCTCCTTTTGTTAATTACAGCAGTTTAATTGAATTATGGAAATTTGAACATGACTTCGGTCGGAGCGGGCACATAAATTCGATGACTCTTGTTTCTTGTTAATTTACGGTGCCAGAGACCCGTCTGTTGTATAAAGCAAACAGCATGGGGTCATGTAATCGAAATGGGGGTCGAATTAATATTTGTTTTAATGATTTGTGTTTGTACGTTAAAGCGATTGTAACAGATTATTGGATAGTAAGTTAATTAATCATAAGTAAAGCAAGATTTGAAGTACTAAATATATTTTAGATACTTATTTGCAAAAATAAATTAAGTTTTTTTATACTAACGCTCCCGTAATAATAAAAAAGAAGATGATCAAATATGGTGGGCCACGCGTCTTGGACTTGTTCTGGTTTTTGTGCAACTTATGCTGAAATCAGGTGAGGTCCCAGACGATTGGCGAGGTGCAGCCATCGTGTCTTTGTATCAAGGCAAAGGTTCACAGATAGACTGCGCAAACCATAGGGCTATCAGTTTGATTAGCGTAGGTAGTAAAGCTTATGCTAAAGTTCTAGCGAGAAGAATACAAGAGATATCCCAAAGACTGTTGTGGGAGTCTCAAGGAGGCATCAGACCTGGAAAAGGATGTATGGATCAGATCTTTTCCCTCCGCATGATCACGGAAAAGTTTTTGGCTGTTGACCAAAAGGTTTTCTGTGCTTTTGTGGACTTGGAAGAGGAATTTGACAGAGTTGTAAGCGCGAAATTATGGGTGAGACAACCCCAGTACAATTTGAAGGGACCCTTGCTGCAAGCTGTAAAGTCTCTTTACAGAGATCATTCAGCCTGCGTGCGAGTAGGAGCTGGCCTGTCGCTTTGGTTTGACATCCAATCGGGTGCTAAACAAGGTTGCGCCATATCAGCTTGGTTGTTTAATTTGTATTTAGATGGTGGATTATGGACACGGAGGAGTGAAACAAAGTAATATGGAAGTGGTAGTAGGTAACTTGAATGTGAATTGTCTTTTTTTTATATGGAAAAAGACATGGCAAACGAGCGTACGTGTCAAAAAATATTAGAACAAGTGAATGAGGTGGTATACTTGGGAAGTTGTTCAGTAGAGATGAAAGATACGAGATGGATGTGGAAAGGCGTATTGCTGCCGGTAACAGGGTTAACAGGGCCTTAGCTATATTGATGAGACGGCAAAACGTCAGCACAATTGCGCGTTTGGCCGTACATAACGCATTGTTGGTACCAACGTTGTTATACGGCAGCGAAACGTGGGTATTACAGAAGAAGAATGAAAGAAAGATGAATGCCGTGGAGATGCAATCTCTTCGTAGGATATGCGGAGTCAGCTTAGCTGATTGAATCCGCAATAAAGAGGTACACAGGCAGGTACTAGCGAGAATGTCACGGTGAGAATGAAGAAAAATGTGCTCAGCTGGTTTGGGCACATCGAGCGAATGAGTGATGAAAGAATGGCAAAAAATATTTATGATGGAAAAGTGAGAGGGAAAAGAGGTAGGAGGAGACCTCGGTTGACCTTCGAAAACACAGTGTCAAAGATACTGGAGGAAGGTCACGTAAAAAGCATGAGGACCCCGAAGGCCATGTATAAAGAGGTTGATGACAGTGGACGAGGCGAAAAAAGTATGTAGAGACCGTAGCGTTTGGTGCTTCGGTCTCTCTGACTACCCCGCTAGGGATAAAGCGTGAAGTGAAGTTAGGTATGTCTTTATTTTATATAAGTAAATATAAATCTTTTATTATCTGTACTAACCTTTTCAATAATAAATTACGACAATTTAGTTTGCTAGCTCTATAATAAGAGAAATCTTATAATAAAGACATTATAAGATTTTAATTTTTTACAGACATATCATTACTGAATATGATACACAAACAAACAGCCTTTATATTTCCGCCCTATAAAAACAACATCTACCGTTATTATTATTTTTTAATTTCTTTAACCGAGTTGTTGTTTATTCTTTATAAAGGGGAAAAATAACTCTGTAATGCTCAACAATAACAAAGGGATATTTTTCTCAAAAAGGATATTTTGGAAAATTACCGAATTAAGATGGGGTTTCCTTTGTTGTCAAAATTACTTTTGCATTTCGTAAATGGATAATTTCATGATTCGTGGTTCGCAATAATTAAATAATAGTAAAAGGTCGCTTATACTTTTTATTGCTTATATAATTGGTAAGAGTGTAAGCTTTAGCTAAAAACAGCTTTGTATGGTATCTAAAAAGATACCATAAAAAGGATAAAAATATATCAAAAAACCTATTAAAGCTTCTCTATCGAAAAAAAAAACCTTTACTAACTTTTCAGAATAAATTGAATCCTAAAATAAGTTAGAATTTAGATTTAGTATTACCCTTTCTGATTTCTATCTTCAAGTAAATACGCAAGTACCTGCTTACTATCAGTGTAAAGTTTTGTTTGTTCAGACTTATCTTTCAGTCACGTTACAATTGCCACAATACGTTATATTCCGTCACCTATATAGGTGTGAATGGAAAAATGTAGTAAAAACTATTTCATTTTGTTTATTATTAAAAGTTTTTATGTTGCAATCTGATATTTCTATACAATAATAATTTTATCAATAGTTATAAATTTAATTTATTTTAGCCAAATACAAACGTATGACTTGTGAGGAAGCAAACAAAAATCATTGTTAGACATACTTAATATATGTCCGTGTCCTCGTCCAAATTTAGGGCATGCTTAAACTTCCGTTAATATTTATCTGTACGTTACTATAAATCACAATTATAAACATATTCATCTATAAATATGATTAAATAGAAAATTTTTACTTCATTTATACACAACTAACTTTTGGTAAGTGTTTTCGTAAGAGTATATCATTGGTAAAGAATTCTCCGTCACTCCATATCATATTTTATATTACTTTTACACGAAATGGGACAACATATTCAGATTCTAGGAGATTGACTCAGCAGTTTCAAGCTTAATTGATGATCGTTTCCTTAAAAAATGTTTCGCGCTTTTACTTAATACTATGTGTTACTTACTAAATTTAGGAAACTATGTTCCAATATTTTAAATATTATTTGAGTTACGATATTATTGTTTTCTATTATTTATAAATCGGAAAAATTTAGGAAGAGCTAATTATAATTCCTCAGAGCTCACTTTAGACCTTTTTATCTGCCCATAAAATCAAAGATACAACCTGTAAATTTACTGTAACTTTGTTGTATAAAACTACTGTAAAACGATAATAATAAGAATTTAGACTAGAAGTGCAGTATAGTAGTGTGTAACATTGAGCGCTCAAAACATTAAATCTTTTATATCTAAAAGACTGAATTCTGGGTCAAAAGTAATTGAATTTCAGACTGAGGAACGAAAGAAGCTTAAATTAAAATCGTAGTTTGTTCGGAACAAAAAAAAGAATATTTAGTCTTAAACGCTTCGGGAGCTCTTCGCCTTCATTGACTGGACTTATCCCTAATTGGTTCTGACTGCCTTAATTTTTTTCGATCTTTGATTTTTTATATTAGCAGTAACAAAAACGAAAAGTACTTAACAATCCCGTATGTAATTTTTAATTTAGTTGATTAACTTAAACATATTTCCGAATTTCATGTATAATTTCTGAAATGATAGATATGCCAGATAGAATAGATAGATGGTGCCTATTGCTTTCATAAAATCAATAATATAAATACTATAATAATATAAACACATATATACTAAATAAATATACTCTTACGTTAATGCATTCCCATATGCTGATAACCTTGTGAAAGGGAAGGAAAAAAAGAATAGTTATTTTAATATTTAGCCTATGAGATCACTGCATGCTTAATACCTTTTCACAATGGTATTTATTTGGTTGACAAAATGAATCCGTAAATATTTCAAAGCTTTCTCTGATATATTCTTATAAATTTCTTTTAAATTCATCCAAACACTTGATAAAATTATATCTTAATTAATTGTTTTTCCTGTACTGCTGTCAAGCCAGATTCAATCAGCTAAGCTGACTCCACATATCCAACGAAGAGATTACATCTCCACGGCATTCATCTTTCTTTTATTCTTCTTCTGTAATACCCACGTTTCGCTGCCGTACAACAACGTTGGTACCAACACTGCATTATGTACGGCCAAACGCGCAACTGTGCTGACGTTTTGCCGTCTCATCAATATAGCTAAGGCTCTGTATCCAGCATTCATTTTTATCGGGTACGGAAAATAATCTTGAAAAGAAGACCTTAAGCCGTACCAAGAGGACTAGCTCCCGTAGACTCGTACATATAAAATTAATAATAAAGATACTAACAAAGCGCCCAAGCTGTCCACAAGTATTTCATCGTGAAATATGAGTTATTTTTACGTTTTCGGCGTAGTGAATAACATCGAGAATAAATTATAATTAACTAATGTGGGAACTAATTGATATTTCCATTCTCGACGCTGTTCCACTCACTATACACGAAACAACCCCATCGACTCTTTATACATACATCCTCGTTTAATTATAGTGTGAGGTATAAAAAGACTTATTTATGACTTGAAACTGAAGAAATTTAATGAGCTTACAAATCTACCGTACTCTAAATGCATGCACTTAGAGAGTAAGCCTTAAGAGTAAATATAGAAGGAAAATGTAAGCGGTTGCATTTAGTGAAGTACTTTGCAAAGTACCTCTTAATTGGGATTCTTTATGACCCAAACACAGATCCCTCAAAGAAAATGTAAATAGTTTCCTGAATACGAAATTGCTGAAGTAAAATATCGAAATAAGTTTAGTGAATGGTTTAAACTCTACCAAAATATATGTATCCCGCACACAGCAGAGTAGGAAGAAGGGACCTAGTGTTACGACACTCCGTTCCCCACTTTTTGTGGAATTTTGTAGGCATTGCGTGTTAAGTAGTAGAACTCAACGCTGCGCTTTGCCTCGACCCTAAAGCGAAGAAATGAAAATGAAGTACGCAATGATATAGATTCCCTGTGCCTACCCTGCTGTGAATGGAATACAGCGTGAAGCTGATTATTATTTATTTAAAAAATATATACATACATTGTATATCGCTAGAGGACTGGTATATAAAAATAACTTTATAAATGTGAAAACTTCGTCTTAGAGAAAATTAAACCGCAAATACTTAATGGATCTTTTACTCAATTCCAAAAAGTTAGAGTGACTGGCTGGCTTCAATAACATTTTGACAAGCTTATTTAAAACTGTTTTGTGTTTGTGTTTTATATCAGGCAAAAGAAATGTATTTAAGTGTATTGAAAATTAGCCAAGTAATCTTAATATACATTACAGTTACGTTATTTATTTAAATGAAATTTAAATAAAACACATAAAGAAATATCATAGCATCCTTAGGTCAATGAAATTTTAGTGAATACGCTTAAATACTTTGGAAAAGTACATATATTACAAGTATCATGTACGCGCAATATCCTTAAACCAAATGACATTTGCGTGAAAATATATTTTCCCAAATATATTTTATATCATACAAAAGAATCAAGATGTTCAGTTTTAATAAAGAGTAACAAAAAGAGTTTAGTGTCAGGACACTCTATCTTTTTCCGCTTGAGTATAATACAAGGAATATACAGTAGCGGATCTATCATATCATCGTGTTTATAGTAAAATGCAGTAAAAAGTTGCAGTGCGCTACAACTTTTTATAAAAATGATACTTGATAATTAATTTTAATTAAATGTTTTTAATATTATTTCTATGAAAGAAGGTAAGTACGTAAGTTTATATACTCGTAATTATGTATTGAGATTTCTTTGAATACAAACTGAGCTAAATGAAGAGCAAAGAAGAGAGTTATTTTTATTTTAGTTATTATAAATTTAATAGTAGAGTAATTTGAGAGAAATAGTCTTCAGAAATAAATAACGGCCGTTCATATATTTTAATTTCTTTTTAATCTCTGCCGCTGAATTTTCTAACCGCACAGTACGTCACAAGCTTAAAAACCATCCACACCATCTGGATACGTGGCACTCCATTACTATGCGGTTTCGTAGGAATTTCCTTCCACGCGCCACGGAACTGTGGAATAGCCTATTCGCGGCAGTGTTTCTAGGTCTATATGACATGGGTACCTTCAAAAAGCGCGTCTATTACCATCTTAAAGGCCGGCAACGCACCTGTTGTTTCTCTGATGTTCCACGAGGTCGTGGGTGGCGGTGATCATTTACCTACAGGTGACCCGAACGCTCGTTTGCCTTGTCCTTTTCCCATAAAAAAAACAAACAGTTACTAATAGACAATATAGGTAAAATATACCTATATGGAAAATGAAGGTAAATTTTTATTTTAAAAATTATATTCAAAATTTATAATTCTAAATATAAGATTTTTTTCCTAGTCCTATAGTCCTTTTTAATATAAGTCTAATTTAAACGAATGGAAATGCTAAAGGTAATTTAGAGATAGCTCAGTGTGACATGATTCGTGCATCAGGTCTGGGAGTATTCCGAGATAGTGTAATTTGTCATTGTTACAGAAAGATTAAACTGTTAAAAGCTCTTGTGACTTCTCTTTGAGATGGGATAAAACGTTATTTACTGACATATTATATTTTTTTATATAATAAAAAACCTTACTTGGATCATAAAAATATATATTATAATTATCATTTAAACATATTTTTCTTATAGCTTAGTTTAGCTGTGACCACTAGATCCACTATACGAGGTGTGTTCAAAAAGTAAGGTGACTTTTCAAATTTGGCGGGCAACGTACTTTCGATTATCGATTTTTTTATTTAGTTATATTGGTACACTCTTCCCGAACATCTGTACCAAGTTTCAAGTGTATAGCATTTTGTTTGGTTGGGAGAGGCGTAAAGGTTATAAGTGTTTTGCGTGCTCGGCGATTTCTTGCTATCGAAAAATATGGATCAAAGGATTTGCATCAAATTTTTTGTAAAAAATAAAATAAAGTGCTCCGAAACACTTAAAATGTTGACAGTGGCATACGGTGAAACTGTTCTGCGTAAAAAAAATGTTTACAAGTGGTACAAACTCTTCCAAGATGGCCGGGAAGATGCCAATGACGAGCCTCGCTCTGGACGCCCAAGCACGTCAACAACTGATGAAAACGTTCAAGCAGTGAAGAAAAT
>DWGR01001806.1:0-15033 GCA_018247715.1 Heliconius burneyi | reverse complement strand
ATAAATAGAATAAATTATAATTACTCAAGATAAAGTCATTCATCATATGTTTAAGAACGACTAAACAATGGGGACTGAAAAATACTCAGAAAGCTACCGATAGCAAGAAGTGTTGGCGTGCAGCCAGCATTGGTGACAATTCCACCTTTTAATGGTTGATAACATTTGTCAACGGGAAATATTTTTATATTACAACAAGCTAGTTTTCATGTAATAGCATGATGTCATCAATTACAGAAAAAACATGAAGTATTTCTTGTATGTACTTTTATGCTAATGTAAACCAACCAATTAAATACTTATATTTTACTTTTATGCTTTTTTTCTATCGTATTATGTTTAGTATCATGTCCCTATCCTCCATCACCTATTGTAAATAAATAACGTATTAAAAATTGAAAGCAGTTAAAAGTTTTTTATTACTAAAACTATAGAGTAGAGGTCGCTGTTGCACAGAGCCTGCCTGTCTGGTAACAACACCGGAGTAGCGTTGACCCACAATATCTCGAAAATTGGGCTAAAAGTGGAGAATTAGGATGCTCTGTTAACTCAAATATTTTTGTATTTTATTTGACAGTTTCTTCAAGACTAACGTTCATCGCACCATTCACATATTTTAAGTTTTATGCGAATATTTGTACAAGAATTTAGTATAATCTCGTTTGAGTTATTTATATAGCATTCTTGTAGTTGTAGGTATCAAGTAAGTATATATATTTCAGAACATTTCGCATGAAACAACAAAGACTACCTATGGATAGTGTCGTGCATATAAATTTATTTATTCTCTATTATTCATTTTATTTTACAAAATTAAGATAATAAGAACAATACAGACAAAAACCGAACTGACAAAAATATATGTACAGATTGATGATTTCAAACTCAGTTATACTATCAATCTGGTGCAGATCAATTGAATTTACGTAACCTATAAAGGGGTCATCGCATATTTTTGACATTTTTTAGGATTTATTTACGACCAGTAAATAGATAGAGCCTTATTAAGTTTATTATCATTTATTAACATATCTTGACAGTATCATTATAAATTTGTAGTTAGAAATATGATATAGAACATGAGTTATAGCGTTCTGAAAACTCCGCCTCGAAAAAATGGGCTCGCACTTCCTCCACGATTCCGGCTGATTGGCTTATTAGAAATAAAACAAGTAAACGGTGTTTTAATCTGTGAGCATTAATGCACGGAATGAACGCGTTTTTTTGTTTTTTGCTATAAAAAATAAAAAATTTGGTAGTTTTTGATTCCATGCGTTTATATGTGCTGAATGCCAACCCTTCAAACTTCAAATCAATTGGTTCAGCCGTTTTTAAGATACAATGGAGGAAAGTTTGTAAAACACAGTTTTGAGAAAAACGCGTTTAAAGTTTCAAGCTCCAATACAACGCTTCGAACAGCTGCTTCTTCTACCTGGTGTATTGGTGTGTAATTTTCAACACATATCTACTCTACACATATAAAGAAATCAATTTATGGAAATAAAAAACAATTGAGCTCATCACTTGGGATGACCTCTTAACTGACAGTAGCTTTGGTATCCAATTAATAAATCATTGTTTGCATACTTGACATTGAAACTTTATTGATATTTATTATGAAAGTAATAAAATAATCTAATACGAAGTCTTTTAACCCGCGACGGCACAAGAATATGACAGTAAACGCGACGATTATGGGTTTGATTACTCTGGTAAAGCACAACTTTGTGCTCCACCACTCAACAGGTAATATGTAGATAATTTGGCGAAATGGGAGGACATAAGTGGCAAAAGGAAAATAAAAAAACAAAAAAAAACCATTGGTGTAATGGCGGCCTTATCTCCACAGGTAATCTCTCTCTCCCACTTTAGTTTAGTTTTATAAAAAGAAGAGCCAATTTGACTATTCCATGGATAAAAAAAGAATAATATAAGTTTTATTTGTATACGTAATAGAAATATCTGATATAAATGACAAAGGCACAACTTATATTACTTGGTGACGAACTTAGCTTTCTTAATTAACTGTAAGTCTACCGAGGCTGACCTCGATTGACCTTTACAAAGATTTGTCTTACTTTCTTATTATCTTTACTTTTTATATAATTTTGTATAATATTATTATTAGCTGATCGAAACTGATGAGATACACAGAATAGCAGGTAGATACTAGCGAGGATGTTACGGTGACAATGAACGAATGAGTGATGAAAAAATGCCAAAAAAAACTATGACGGAGTACTGAGTGGTAAGAGAGTAGTGTAAATGATTGTTTTTATCATACCAACTTATTTTAACTTTGTAGCGTGACTTGCTAACTCAATCCCAAGGAAAAATATATGAAGATGTTATTAACTCAAACCGAAGTGAAAAGCTGAAGTTTCTTTATGACAGACCATTAGGCTTAAGTTTCAGAAATACACTCAGACGCCGCGACGTTTGTGTAAATATTGAAGGCAGTTTAACATACGGGATGTTTCTCTAAGAACAACGTACTCGGAGTACGTCGCAATGCAATACCAGTTTAAGTGTTTACCGTTCAGTATGCTAATGTTAGATCTACATAAAATAATAATATTTTAGTACCAGTATAATGACTTATTATGTTTTTGTATCATGTGGGTCCATAATTGCATATTAATAGTTCCCTCTTCTTATATGCTGGAGAAGGTTAATAAATTTATTACTTATATTCTTTGAAAATAAAAAAAAAAATATTTTCCTTAATAAATTTCATGTTTTATATTAATTGTGAATTAGAGAGCTCTTAAGTAAAACAAGATAAAATGAATTGGCAACAATAATTATATTAACATTTTTTAAAGGAAGAATAACCGAATTGGATCAACCGAAACGAACCGCTGTATAAATAATAACTTTGCGTCTTACAATTTTAAATGACAACACGAAATAAGTCATTTTTACGTTTTAATTAAAATCGATTTAAATGAAGTTGCGAATCATAAAAACTGTTCTCCAAGCTGAATGAATTTATTTTATAATATATTTTGGTTAATAACCGATACTGGTAAAAAGAAATAACGCTGTAGTGTTTTTGGTAGGGCAGTTACAATTTAGTTTGCTTTAATAACAGGCACAATAAACATCACGTATTTGTAAAATTTTACGCGGTGGATTCTGTGTATTATTTAATTTAATTTGTTTAAAAACTATACTTTCCGTATAAATAACTTTAGTGATGTCGAATACACAATCATTGCCTTTGATATCCAATATTACTATATTGACCTAAATATTTATCAAATAAAAATACTTGTTGACTATCGCGATATACGAACGATTATAATAAATATTAAGTGACCATTTTTTTATCATGGCTATGTTTGAATACGGTGTTCAATAAACAAATTTATTATAATAAATGAATAATTTCTTAATAATTTGTTTCAGCGCTAACATCAGCTCATGAAATAACTCAGCTGAAGGTCCCACTGTACGCGGACCCTCGGCGGGCGGCTGAGCTCAGCTGTCACTTCCAGATGGACGACCAGAGACTACACTCCGTAAAGTGGTACAGAGACATGCACGAGATATTCAGATACAGACCCTCACAGAAGGTAGCTTTGATCCCTATTTAATGGCCTTTTCATTGTGATAGTCAACTAATTCGACTTTTGATATATTAAGATTGAAGACGTTGATAGACGTTTATGTGTTAAAGAAACATTAATTTGATATATCTATTTAATATATGAAATATATTAAATAATTTTCATATATAGGTAAGCTAAAAGCATCTTATCGGATAATTTATAACCATATAAAATACTAGCTGACGTAATACAACGCCGCGCCGTTTATTATCCAATATCGGTAAATAAGAAATGTACCAAAAGTAAACATTTCTACATTAAGTGTTAAATGTAACAACAAACATTGCTTTGAATTTTTTTTAGCAAATGTACACAATGTCAATATATTCAATTTTTGACTTATTGTGTTTGTAAGTTAGTAATTTAGCGTAGTTGAAGCAAGCGAAGCCGCGGCCGGATCGCTATTTTATTATAGGCCGGATCGCTATTTTATTATAGGATGGTACCAATAAAAAAAAGAAAAGTAATGGCACCGTATAATGTATTTAAATCGATAATATTATTTTTATATTATTATGACTAAATGTAACCTTAAATGAACGAACACTATGTACTAATAGAACGTCCCATTAGAAGAAATTCATTTATACTAAAGAAGTCAGTTTAAATAATGAAAAGGTTTCTTTGAAAAACGCTCGCGTTCTTTCAATCGCGTGTATTTCTCTCAAATGTAGTTATTAAACTGCTTAGGAAATCTTGCTACTTAAATCTAATTTTTACATACATACTGGTTTTAATGCACCTTCTTCTAAACATGTAAATGTGAAGTGCCTGTCTAAGATTTCGAAGCAAGTGTGTTTATTGAAATGCATACGGATATTTAGACGATATTTAAAAAAAAACAAATAATCTTATATCTAGTGATTCAACATGCAATACTTTACAAAATTCGGCGAGAAATGGAGAACGGAGTGTCTTAACACTAAGTTCACTTTGCCTAACTATATACTGTATGATAAAGCGGGAAGCTGATGAAAATGATTATATCTAGTAATTATATCTAGTAATTTCATATAGAGCAGACCATTCTACTACTGTAGAATGGTCTGCTCTATATGAAATTGTGGAAGCAGAATAATAGTTATGAGCTACATGGCTTACTAGACTATCCTATATAACAATTATTTATAAAATAATTTCAATTGTCATAGATCGTAATATTATACTGTAAACCTCTGGACCCTTATGCTTAATATGCATAGAATACACTTTTTCCAATTTTTATTCCGTATATAGTTTATAGGACTTGTCGTACTAAACAATTAATGTGTCTACAGGTTCCAATCCGGCTGTTCAATGTAACAGGGATAATGGTACAAGGCGGCGAGTGCCAGGAGGACTCGTGTACGGTGCGCGTCATGCCTCCGCCCGTCGCTGCGAGAGCTGCGTACACTTGCGAGGTGTCCACAGAGGGCCCCAAGTTCCAGATAGCGAGACAGACGAAACATATGACTGTAGTTGGTGAGTCAATTTTACCAAAGGATTATAATAATTGTTATCAGTAATTTTCTTTAACCGTAGACTTTAAGACGTAAAATGAAAAATATATATTTTTAATTTTGTAGAAATTTCTAGAAACTTCTTAGTACTTCTGTTTCACTCTATATCTACCAATATGCCAAATATCAAATTTCTAAGTTTACTATAGTTTCACATACGAAACTTATTGTCTATTTATGTCATTACAAAACCAGCGTGGCGCGGCGGCAGAAGGGTGTGACTATAATGTGACCGTTGTGGGTTCGATCCCCACTCAAGGAAGGGAAATATTTGTTTACATTTATATTTTTATATCTTCGCTCTGGTGTCGAGGACAAACCGCGGCGTTGAGTTCTGCCCCTCGACATGCAATGCCTCCAGAATTCGGCAGAGAGAGAGGGGAACAGAGTGTTTAACGCTACCCCTTCCCTCCCCTTCCCTCTGCCTACCCTGCTGCGTGCGGGATACAACGTAAAGCGGAGAAAACCAACATTGATATTAAAACATTCACATAGTGTATTCGTAAATATGTGGTAGCGAACGTTGAATATCTAATAGTAGAATGTTGAGTTTTGCTTTTATCAGTTACTTCATGAATATGTAAATGTTTAAATTGTAGAATATTGTGGATTTTAGAGGAGTTTACACAGTAACTAGAATTTTGGGGAACGTGGAATGAGTACGCTCAGGATTTGAAACAGTTTGTTGTTATTATTATTAGTACAAGGCTGATAAATAAATAACTATCAATATTTCGTTTAACTTTCATATTTTTATTAAAACAATAGCTTAAGTTATACATAGGTCGGGAAAGCATGTATGATAGGTGACCCTTTTTGGATATAATTATCAAAAATCTAATATTAAAGTCAATCTCATTTAATCTTATATTTATGAATCAATTCACTTATGAAAACGTAGCATTGATATAAAAAAATGGAGAAGTCAATATTAAACTGCAAACTAGTTGTTCAGCGAAAACCAATGATTTACCCAATACACCAACAACTTTGTTTAGCTTTACGTAATGCTTCCGTTTTAACGTAAATTGTGAAGCTTTTGACTTCAACTAGAACGGCTCGTACGAACCTAACACTTTAATTACGTTTACTTTTCCACTATTACTGTACACTTCACTAGTGTATGTAACTGGAATTCCTTTACAAGATTATTTTAGCAGTTTAGTTAACTTACCGTTATTCAGCTAATTTGAACAACGGATTGTTATTGGAGGTTTAAGATCATTTCTTTTTCTTAAGCTTTCGTTAGTTAATAAGAGGTAGCAGGGGAAAATGTATTACAATATAATTTCTTTTTTGGTAATTGTGTAAAATATAATATAAAATTCTATTTATTAGTTGGTTTTCGATCGTATGTACATAAAAAAGTTTTATTAGTCTTAACACTTATTTAAACTTAATAACCTTGAAAAAAGTAATGTAGATTTATTTAATTATTATGATCTACTTGTACTCCTTAATGTAGCGCCGTCTCGTGCTAACAACGGAGTACGTCGGCAAAGAAAAAGTAAATATGGGGGTGTGTTTTCTCGTTTGCTGTTGATTGAAAAGGAATATTTCTGAATAATTGTTTTTTTTTTTATAGTAAAATAATGATAATTGTTATTTTCAAGAAACTTTGCACCGCATGACCCAGATGCACTTTTAATGTTTACAATCGGAATTTGTTTACCTGGAAACCATCACTTTTAATGATTATTGGGCCTTTGTCCATTTTATATCCTAGGATTGAATTATAATGAATCTCTTACAGTTCGCAATAAATGCTTTTAAGCTTATCTTAGTTGAATCCTTGTTACTTAACTATTCTAATTAATCAAGCTTAAAAAGACAATTGACAAGAAATGTTATAGCAAAAAATAAAAATTTTAAATATAAATTTGAGATTCATTTTTTACCGTTCTCCAGTTCCAAAGTGAACTATGAAAGAAGTCTGATTTTTTCGTAATAATTTCTGGTATACCCAAAGGCAATCTAACTCGTAGTCAACTCAACACTCGTAAGCGCATTCTAAATTACATTTTACCAATGTTCGTACTGAAGTCCATTTCCCTCGCAGCTATGCCGCACAAGGACCCTAAAATACTTGGTGCTCCTACACTAGTGAGGCCCGGCGAGCAGATACTACTCAACTGTTCCTCCGACTACTCCCTGCCGCCCTCTGATATTGATTGGTACATAGACGATGAGATTGCGAAGGTATGTATATGATAATATAATATATACATTCTGAAATCATGTTTTTTGTATTATATGAGTAATTTTTTATTAAAATTTAAGCACAAAAATTATGAAACAATAATGACGATTAAAACTCTATATAGCAAATTAAACCGGATTGAATATGTTACCCTATTGTCTAAGCGTCTATAAATATAAGAACTTATAAATAATTTGAATATTCCGCACACTGCAGGGTAGGCAGACGGAACCTAGTGTTAAGACACTTTGTTGCCCACTTTGTGCCGAATTCTGGAGGCATTGTGTGCTGAGTGAAGGATCTTAACGTCGCGCTTTGCTTCGACACCAGAGCGAAGAGAACGTAAATAAATATTTCACTTACTCGTTCCTCATAAAATAATATATTTAAATATTTTTAAAATTGTTATTATACTTACAACGAACACACATAGAATTCTAAATAAGAACTACAATACTGTTATTCACTACAAAAACTAACATTCACTAGAAAATAAGACAAAAAAATAGAAAAAATGTTACCAGTACACACACATACGTAGTTTCATTCCGTAGCTACCTGCAAATGTGCTAATAACAAAATGTGCTCATTAGAACACACGGAAGTGGATATGTTATGTTATTTCTATATGTGACCTTTTTTTACCCTCTCATTAGGAAATGGTGATATGGAAAAGCATATTTATGTACATTTTTTAATATGAAATATGTACATTATCACGTCCCATAACGTTTTACATAATAAATGTTATTAGTGTAATAAGTGGTCCTTATTTTGATTTCCTTATTGTTTGATTTCCATAGGTACAAAATTTTCCTATTATGGAGTAAATATAGTTGAATGGTGTTCATATGGGTAAGATTGCGAAATTTAAATTACAAGAATATTTTTTTTCACTGTTATAATTTAGAAAAAAAAATTATATAGCATTTTTTATGTCAATTTTATAGGTAATAAATTACATAAATTAAGAAGATAATAAATAATAAGAGAGTTTTGACTCCTGATATACGAAAATAAGTCAAAACTCGCATATTGTCGTATTTATCATTATTTAAAATATTTATATTTAATTTTTTTCAGTTGAAAAAAATATATTAAGCAGAACAGAAGGTAAATAGGATTAGTAGGTCACGCGCTTAAGTTTTTGCAATAAATTTAAAAGTAGAAGTCAAGCCATTGCATATGCGGTGCTCAAGAGATTGGGCAAAATCGATTTATCTGTTTGCCCTCTTGCTTTCCTTATGGATTCAGAAATCCAATCTGACCGGATAAGGTACTATCAATTATTGCGATTGAGCTTAGTCCGCGATTGAATCGGGGAATTAAACGATTGCACATTTAGCGATCTTTGTTATATTTGTAATTGTAATTTTAAGTTGTTTAGTAAAAAATTATTGTAATATTTTATTTCGTTGAGGCTATATGTTAGTAGCGGAGTGGGATAAAGTTTGACCGTAAATGCAATAGTTGTGGGTTCGATCCCTATACGGGAATTGATTATATTGAAAATATTTTCTTCATTCCCATTGATTCCCGCTAGTTAAATAAAGCAAAATGATGAGTCTGCCTCTGGATTTCGGCTAAAAGTGTCTTAATGAACGCACCGAGCTGAGCTACTAAGCAGTTTAAAGTAAATCAAGCTTTTGTTGACTTGTTGAAAATGTGAAAAAGTATTTGTAGTAAAACTTATATAGTCTACAAAGTTGGGAGATAAAAAGAAGGGAAGAAAGAGATATTAAAAAGCTATAAACTTTTCCTTTGAGATAGAAGAATGTTCAAACAATATTTTACTGACATCTTAATGTTATCTTCTATTTTGATAATGACTTCTATATTTTTAATTTTCTTATAATAGTGTTTTCAGATAGTAATTAATTAATATTACATAAATGTATCATAATATTACGGCAAACCAAATATAATATATACTTTATAGAATCAATTTTAACAAGAATACATTTGATTTACTTGAATTTGAACAGAATTAACTTGATTTATTTAAATAAATTGAAACATAACGGAACGCCAACCGAAGAAGATTAGAGTACTATTTTTATTTTTATTTTTTATTCATATTTTATACGTTTCTAAATATTTTCTGAGGTAAATATATTTTTTCCGTGTATGGACAACACTTTAAAAAAATAAAAGAATGTCTATCTCTTAATTATCTTAAAGATAATCTACTTCATTGAAAGGTGCGAATATGATTTTTAAGTAAAAAATTTAAATAAAAAAAAAGAACATAAAACATATTTTCTGATATAACAAGCTTATATTACACGAATAATATCTGACTCTTGATAACTTCGAACATAATCTTTATAACTAGAAAAAGTGTGTGTTCGTATACATTTTTCTGTGTGATCCTCATATGTATCATTAAGTTTAGCCATCCAGTATTTTATATTATACTAAAACCCCCATTTGTCGTCGTTCCTTTAGGTATTTCGAAAAATCCTCTCTTAGTGCTGTAAAATGTAAGGATACTTTTCCTGAAGAACCTATATAGCAAATTTCAGCTTTCAGCACCCAACGCGTAGTTCTGGTCACGGTAAGGGATGGATTTTTCTTTTCAGATCAGTCACTCAGTAACGTAAGATTTTTATATAAAAGTGATATATATATATATATATATATATATATATATATATATATATATATATATATGTATGTGTATGTGTATATAGCACTATATGCCGCGGCCATGACGGTATGACATGAAGCGAGATTATAAAGATCCTACAAATACATATTGTGGAGTTTATGAAATCGTAAGCAGATTCTCATAATATATAATGGCGATAGAAATTCAACTTAATGTTATATTTAAGTATATCCAAACTCTGTTATTCTGTTGCTTTGAAAAGGTTCATAGTATAGTGCTACAATTTAGTTCATTCTCTTTACATCGTATATGCATTATGTAGTCTAAGCGGACGAAGCCGCAAGTGGTCGCTGCAATGTGACCAAAAAATAGAGTTACTCATAACTAGTGGATGTGACTCTGTGCACAATCACACTTTGAACATGGAGGCTCCATAATGCTTGCCGTGCTTGTAATGGAAAAACTGTTCTGATTGCATTCATATTTTGCTAAAAAAACGATTATGTTACCGTTACCGTGGCATTTAAAAGTGTACATTTGTATTACTTTAATGAAACACTCGTTTGACTTCCATAAGCGCACTCTACAATGCTTTAAATAGTCTGTACGCTAGAAGGAAAAATAGAAAATTAACATTGTAAATTTACTTTGAAGTTTTTAATGGACTTGCATACATGAAGCACTCCACTGCATAATGAGTGGTGATGGCCGACTTAACAAGAGCAGATTCATTTTATTGGCGTTTAATGCAACCTGCATTACTTTGCTTAAACAAAGATCAGATTCTTTTTGACTATTGATTTAATCAAAAATATTATATAATTTAAAGTATGTTATTTCTATAATTCACCAAATTCCATCAATCCAACAAATTACCATCAATATCGTCTTCTTTTACAATTTTTAGCAGTCGTCATCGTTGTACCTACAGATTTAATTTACATTCCTATTTTATTTTCCACTTTCTACCCGATTTTCAGACAATATTTCTTGTGTGGCGGAACTCAATGCTACGTTTGAAATTAAAATAATTGATTGGGCAGTGAGGATAGAATTCAAAACCATTACGTTTAAAGACAGAGCGCTTCAAATAGATCGAAGGGCAATTTATTTTAAACTTTTAACTAAAGTAATATATATCGTTATATCTATATTAATACCATGATGTAAAGAATTTTTTTACGTTTTAAATTACAATTTTAATATTTTTAGAGTCTCTTGCAGTATTTTTAAATTTCACTTTGACTTTGACACACAACGAAATGTGACTAAGTATTAATTCTTGTTATACTATGTGTTTGTTAAAATGTTTGCACTACGACTGAAATCTCTTCAATATTTATAATAGGTATCTTTATTAAAATAAAATTTATCTCTATAAGGAGAGCTCTGCATGTGGTTTTTTTAGCAGAAGGTCTTTGACTGTGTGCCTCGTTTACTAACGATCTAGTGGACATTGTGATCCAAAGGGATCCCTAATACTGTAAGTGCAAAGTGTAGTACATTAAACAGAAAGGTTGCTTCCTCATAAGGAAGAAGTAGAATAGAAAATAATTCTTTTGATCTATGATAAAAATAATACAACATGTATTATGTAATAAACAAAATTGTAAGAGATGCAGGGGGAGACCTCGGTTGAACTTCGAGAACACAATATCGATGATACAAGCTCTCCGGGAGACCTTCCGTCGGAGAGCGCGTAAGAAGAGGTTGATGACCCACTGTTCATATATTTTACTTATACTAAATAATTTTGCAGATGGAGCCTTGGCAGCGTCTCGAGCTAAGCGCGCCACAGCCAGGTGGGCTACGCGCGTCCTGGCGCGTGTTACGCGTGGCTGTACCGGTGACCGCGAGCGGGGCGCTGCGCGTGCGCTGCGAGGCCACCCTGCGCGTGGAGCCGCCCGTGGTGAGAGACGCGGCCGCTACCGTCACGGTGCACTCGCGGACGGAATTATCGAAATATGTTTCTAATGGAGGTATGGAATTTTTTGTCTTTTTCATTGTAATGTAATGTTGGTCATAATAGCTTGTTAAATAAAATGTATTGCCCACTTTAGTTATATTATATGCTACAAGTAACCAAAAAAAAATTACCCTTCAATTTCTGTACAACCTATGTGGAAAAAAGTTTTATATAATGATAAATATGGATCATACACATTTTTTAATTATGTAAGCCTTCTTATTGATATGTAAGCCATGATATGTAATTATGAAAGCCTTCGTATTGTACTTCTTAATGGTGCCTAGACTTGATATTTGAAGTTACAACTATTGCGTTACCATAACATTTCCATAATTCCCAAAATACAAAAAAAAGTATTTTACAATATAATTTCATTGTGGACTGGATGTACTAGGTAATGAATTAGTATTACAACGTGCAGTATCACTTCACAAACGTGACGATGTTAACTTAAATAGACCTTCAGGTTTATTCTGTGTACCTAAAAGACCGATATACCGGATAAACAAAAAAAATTAAATATAAAAATCCGACCGACTGACTGGTTGTGGGCTTGATTCCCTCACGAGGAGATGATATATTTATTTAAATTTATATTTCCATTTCTTCTCTTTGGTGTCAAGGCATAGCGCGGCGTTAAGTTCTGCCACTCAACACACAATGCCTCCAGAATTCGGCAGAAAGTGTGGAGCGGAGTATCTTAACACGAGGTTGCCTCTACTACTCTGCTGCTGTGTGCGCGAAGTTGATTTATTTAAATTCAGTAGTTTGTGTATAGATTCGAATTTATAGCCATCTTGTTTATTCGGAAACGTCTTTATTTGGTAACATCATGTACTATGTAATCAAATACCTATTCATGTTACATTATAAAAATATATATATTTTACAAAATCTTTTTTCTATTATGTAGAATCTTATAAGCATTGGTTAAGCTAAATATTGTATTTCGTCAAACTAAACTAAAATTAAATTTCAATGAAATAATAAATCATAATAATAATTTGAAATATCCTTTAAGCTTCCAAAATAAATTAGAAACTTCATTAATATTTTGAGTTAAATTTAAGTCTCAGAGGAAGACAAGCGCCCAGGGCGCGACCCTAGAAATAAGAAAGCAGCTTCTGTATTTTATAAAGTGTAAGCAATAATATTATTGTTTCATATTGTAAATTATATTAAGTCACAATTTTTTTTTTGGCCTTGTGTTACAGCTAGCCTCCCAAAATCATGTTATACTTGATTATTATTCAAGAATGACTGTAATATATATTTTATTATAAGCTAGCTGGTAGTTGGTTTGTTTTCCACACTGGGTATATGTGGGTATATGTGCAGATTGAATGAAAATAATTTTAATTTTAATAATATTTTAAATTATTCCAATTTCTCCATTCTAATAATCAAAGCACGTTAAATGGTAGCTGCTAGCTATTTAGGGGTTAAATCAAAATTACTAAAGTTTTACATTCATATGAATTTATGAATTAAAACAAATATAAAATGTTTATTATAAAAGTATAATTATTTAGTCTGGAATGCAGAACGTTGTTGGACAAAAAACAAATAAAATACTCTGTTAATAGAACATGACAGGTTGCGCTTCAAGCGGCGCTTAATATTTATGTATTTAACTTTGCTGTTTGCTTACTTATTTTGAATCAGAATATTTTTGAAATATGTTTTTATATAGTTCTAATCGACATTTTCCCACTTCACTACCTTCTTTCCGACCAATTTTCGTGTTGAATCACTCTCAAGTAGAAATCAACACTGGGCTGTTTTCTTAACAATGCAAGGAAATTAAAATAATTCCCCCAATGGGGAATTGAACCTGTAAACATAACGTTTGCAGTCTGACGATGTTCCACTGCTTCAGGACTCTTATATAATTATTATTTTGTTGCAGGTACACTCGTTGAAAACAAAAGCTTTACTGTAATTTTGATCTGGACTTTTACACAAATGGCAAAGTCTATGAGCTTATGAGGCTTGGTTTAAATATATTTTAAGTGATATTAAAATAAGTGTAGATAAAAGAATGGCCTACACCAAAAATAGTTAACGAGTCCTAAAAATAATCGATATGGTATCACACTGGGTGCAAAAAACACCTTTGTGTAAGAAACAAGTTTAGAGATCGTAACTATGCAACTTACAATCGAAATTAATTTAATTCAAGATATAGATAGATACGTGATAGATCAAAAATATTGTATAAGTTATTATTTTTTTGTATATTTCAAAACGTTGCTTTATAATATATTTTAAAAATAAATATGTATAAATAAATCATTTATTAGATAATAAATTATATAATAATGTAATTTAACATTTACTCTCAAATTTTAAGCGTTATCCTACATTTTAATTAATTGAAGATTTCGTTGAATAAAGTGTTTTAAGAAAGTACGTACGTAGGTATAAGTTAAAGAAGCTTAAGCTCTTATGTTGTTAATAATTTTAATTAATCAACCTCATCTAGTTTAATTTTATATATTTTTTTGATAAAATTCTAATTAATTGATGTCCGTAAAAGAATTGTACTAGCCGAAGTACCATATATATATTTGCTTAACTCTGTCGCCAGTTGCCGCTATAACAGTCGATCATATAATATGGCACAGGTCAGAGGAAATAGGTCATACTTTATCTAAAAGCTTCTGCAAGAACACAAAAAATACTGATGAAATCGTTAATTTATTGTCATCTTTTTTCTATTAATTTTTATTTTCTTAATTTTATATATAAATAAATGAAACGTGAAAAGTTGTGGGTACTGATAAGTCATAGTAGAGTTGCAGTTTTCAGAAAACTTCTGTATGGCTTCTAATATTACTTGAGTTGGAAAGTATTTTGTATATTTTTAAATATTATTTAAATCTTAATTTGCACTTACCAAGATCAGTAACGAAATATACGAGGTGTGTTCAAAAAGTAAGGTGACTTTTCAAATTTGGCGGGCAACGTACTTTCGATTATCGATTTTTTTATTTTGTTATGTTGGTACACACTTCCCGAACATCTGTACCAAGTTTCAAGTGTATAGCATTTTTTGTTTGGTTGGGAGAGGCGTAAAGGTTATAAGTGTTTTGCGTGCTCGGCGATTTCTTGCTATCGAAAAATATGGATCAAAGGAT
>DWGR01001805.1:0-15035 GCA_018247715.1 Heliconius burneyi | reverse complement strand
CAATAAATATTACTACGGGAAATTGGCAGAAATCTGCTTATTCTGCACCAGATCCGGTCCGATCGCAGTTATTGCTAATAATGTAGCCGTATGATTTAAATTATAGCTGAAATTTGGTTTAAATGAAATTTAATGTTAATTTAGTAATATGAGGGTAAGTTGATGTAATTAATGTACGCTCTAGTGGCTTGGTTGGTTATCAGAGTGAGTATGGTAGTGCCAGTTCGAATCTGTGGATAGATGTTTTTAAATAATTTCTATATTTTTCAGTTTAGTCTAACATAGGCTAGTAATATTATTCTACCCAAATACAAGTAGGTAAATATATTTTAAGTAATAATAATCAAAATCAGCTTCACGCTGTATCCCGCACACAGCAGGGTAGGCAGATGGAACCTAGTGTTAAGACACTCCGTTCCCCATTTTTTGCCGAATTCTGGAAGTATTGCGTGTTGAGTGGCAGAGCTCAACTCCGCGCTTTTGCTTCGATACCAGAGCGAAGAAATGAAAATATAAAGAACAAAATAATAATAAAATTGAATAACTTTCCGGGTCGGCTCGTCCTTGCAACCAAATTTCATAACAACTTAGACTTGTTGGAGGAATTCACAGTTTTATTTTCATTCCGCCAAGTGGAAATTGAACCCACAACCATCGCTTTACAATGATGACCCTTATATCACCGCACTGCTGTATAGGCAAAGATAAAGAGCATAGTGTAAAGATACTGTCATCCGTAATTTCCGCCCAATTTTCGAGACATTGTGTATTGCGTGGCGTATTGAAAAAATGCATTTGAGAAAAATCGAGCCCACTACAGTCGCATTGTTGTAGTCAGAAAAAAGGAAAATATAAAAGCTATAATATAAAAATTATACCTACTCATTTAACTTAATCGCGTTACGTCAGGTCGTAACTTTAAAAGACTAAATTTTAACCTTTCAAACAATACTTTTAATTAAACTTAGTTGTTTTATGTATAACATTTTTGTAGAAATTTCAAGTTGCCTTTGTCTTGTAAGAATTCTTTAGATAAAATCAAATAAAAGAAAAGTTAAGATAAATCTAACTTTCACTACAATCTTAGAAAAGACTTCGTTAGGCTACAGAACGTTCTGATTAGTGTTTTTTTTATTTTGCTCTATCAAACTAGAGGAGTAAGGACAGATTAAATATAAATATGCTAATAAAGAACGATTGCTCGAGAGGTTTGTCTTTTCTTTTAGCATCACGCCGTGTACTGCACGTATTAGGATAAGCAAGAGGGAACCTGAGATTCCAGTGTTAGGACACTTTGTTCTCATTAATACATTTCCGTTGCCCATTTTCCCTCGAATTAGATATTGAGAAAATTTTCCCGATATCGATCCGTCATGTCTCAAATTATTAGCTGAATTAGGTAGTTTGTATATTAATATTTTACTCAACAAGAAGACGTCACTATTTCTTGAAATTACTTGTACAATATATATTTTTTTTATTTTTCAGAGCTGTGAAACAACTCGTATTTATAATAAACTTATATTAATAAATCAACGTTTCTTCGGTTGCCAACAAAGTTTTCTTTTAAGCATAAAACTAAACTTTATATACTTTTGAAAGAAAAAAGGCTTGAGAAACAGTAATAAAAATTACACGCATAGACTAACTTATAAGTTTAGGCATACAGAATTTTATTATCTAGAGTAGAGTCCATAATAATTATTAATATTTGATTATTAAGAAAAAAATATATATTTTTTGAAAATTTTTACGTAGCCGGTTCGTCCTTTTGTGGAAATTATCCAAGATTTCAATATAATAATCTAAATAAATATAATAAATGCTATGTACGTGTAAATAATAGTAGAAATAGGTTAATAAGTCTCTATCGTATTCAAAATAAAATTAGTGTTATTTCAAAATCAGTTTTGTTTATTTTTTATATAAACTTATAAATAGGTTTAACGTAAAAGTTTTTATTCCTTTAATGGAATTTGATCCTACTTTTGTCGTATTCTGTCAAACATATCTCAATATACACAAACGAAATTGCGGGTAAAACTAAATAAAATGCGAACATCTCATTAACATAATGTTCATTATTTCAAAAATGGGGGTAGGGAGAATGGTATAACTAACTTTGAATCTCTTTGTCCTTCTCATATATCCAAGATTAATACCCTCATTCATTTTATATCCACTCAGTAACGTGAGGCGTAAAAGGCCTCACTTTCCTATCTCTTTGACCTGAAAGTCCATCATAATTGCCAATAGCTCGCGGCTAACGCCTGGCTAAGTAACGCTTTGTCGTCCATCCTAGCGAGATAGGCTTACGTATTTACTATAATTTCTCATAAATATTATTCCTGCAAAATGAAATAGAGCATAGATGTCAAATGACCATTTTTAAGAGGTTACTTGTTTGTTGTATTTCAATATTTCACGCTGGATCATTTATATATTCCGCGGGTAAGTGGAAGGAACCTAGTGTGAAGATACTCCGTTCCCCTTTTACCGCTGATTGCTTAAGGCATTGTGAGTAGCACGACTCAACGCCGCGCTTTGCCTTTGTACCTAAGCGAAGAAATAAAAAAAATAATAAATAATAATTTATTCCCTCGAGTGAGATTAAACTCGTAATCATCGCGTTACAGTCACTAGTATCCCTACGCCACGACGGCTATTAAATATTAAAAACATATTTTTCCTAAAGACATCACTATTTTTTTTAGCTTCACGCTGTATCCCGCACATATCAGGGTAGACAAAGGGAACCTAGTGTTAAGACACTCCATTCAACACTTTCTGCCGAGTTCTGAGAGGCATTGCGTGTTGAGTGGCAGAACTCAACGCCGCGCTTTACCTCGACATCAGAGCGAAGAAAATGGAAATATAAACGTAAATAAATATTTGACTTCTTCGGCTGGGTGGAAGACATCTCTATCATTCACTATAATTAAACCTCAATGCTAGATCCCAACAGAAACTAATAACGAACGCATCTTGAAGCTCATATAAGTCCGGGATTTGTTTCCAAACAGCATAACCTACATAGCATTCCGCAAGCTGATCTTAGCAATGCACGAACATACGAGTATGTACGTTTCGCCTTCAGATAATTATAGTGTACTAAGCATTGTTATATTATGATAAATAAAAATGACATTATATAGAGATAACTATTTATGAAATCAGAAAGCTCTACGTGGCGCATTACCACAAGCGTATAGGTTCAACTCCTGCTCTAGGAAAGAAAAAAAAATGTTTTAATTTATTTCACTCTGGTATCAAGGCAAAGCATGGAACTCCGCTACTCAACACTCAGCCTTCAGAATTTAATGGAAAGTGGGGAACGGAGTGTCTTAACACTAGGTTTAGCCTACCATACAAGTAGCAGCTTGACCGAATGGGATTGAGCACTCAACCTGATGGTTGTGGATCATTTATTAACCGACTTTTAAAAAAGGAGGCTCTCTTAATCGAACTTCGTTCCACTACGTCACAATGACAATGATACAACTTAGGTAATTCTACAGTATCCATTTCTACAAAATTTTAATGCTGTATTTATAAATCATTCATATTTTATTCCATAGCTATCTTGAAGCATTAGCAGATAGTCTGTTTTGTAATCCATCTCAAGCCAGTAAGCCCCGGATGCTAATAACTGGCTTCTCTGTAAAACTCATTAGTGCCTACAATGTATCTCTAAGTAATATGGTATTCCATAATACCATATACGAGTATGTATGACTCATTTTTGATTCTCTTAAGACACTCCGATCTCAATCCATCCAATCATCAGCATTTTGAAGTCCACAGCTGGATGTAATTTCCCACTTCGTCCGGTCGTGCTACCTTTGAATGCAGCGGCTTCCTATTATCTCCTATAGCTTGTCAGTCCCCTGGGTTAAACAGTGGTCTTCCCCATCGGTTATCAGTCCTCCTATAGAGATACCCTGCCCATTGCAACTTAAGCTTGCATATGTTGACAGTTATATCGGTAATCTTTATTTAAGCTGCCTTTGGATTGGACTGGATGATAAGACACTTTGTAGTCTTTCGGACGCTGTCCAGCCGTTTCCTACTTTTGCCTAATTTTAAATACATTACGAGTTGAGTGGCGCCACGCCACGATTAGTCTTGTTATACCAGAGCGATAAAATAAAAATTAACTTATTCTCGAAAGTGGAAATCGAGTACATAGCCGTCACTTTTCTAGTCAGTTATGACGCCGCTGCGCGTTATAAGTTAGCTATGCAAAGACTTTAATGTGTAATACATAATGAACAAGGTCATTTTCTCTCTATTCAAATAGAAATGAGTCACTAAGAACTGCCACTTAACATTTAGTATAAGCAGGTAATATATGGAAAAAGGAGTGATTTAGCATAGATTCTCCAATTGTAAAGTAAGAGAACAAAATAAATCAGCAACTCAAATATCAGAAATTTCTACAAATCATTAATTTTACCTGTATCTATAAAAATTTATTTACACATATGTATCTCGAATACATTTTTCTTTTTCGTCAAAATATAGTCCGCTAAAACTTCGCGAGTCCAACTAAAATGGCATTGATTCTACCATGTTTGCGTATCCGCTAGCCATCGAACAACAAACAATCGGGGCCTAACGAACCCCAATTAGTCCACAAGCCCACGAGCCGTACCGTCAGCAGCATAGACAAAACAAGCAAATTTCGTTTTTGCTATTTATTTTTCGTGAAATGCTTTAACTTATTATTTTTCACTTATACTCGTATTTTTAGTTTAGACAGTACTGTTAACACTGTATTGAAAATATTAAAAAAAATAACATTTATTGGAACACACATTAAAAAACAATATCTCTATTTTTGTGATTTTTCTTAAGTATGTAAATACGTGTATATGCATAGCGTATGTAAAGAAAGAAAAGAAAATCACAAAATTATTTTATTTCTTTTCTTTTGTGACATTTATATATTTAATGAATTCACAATTTAAGTCTCCATTTTTAGTTTAAGACCATGCAGTGAATTAGTCTCGTATCGCTTACTATGTTAGATATTCAATTACATCAATGGAGAAGCTAACAGGGTAGGGAAAGCTGTAGTTCGGTAGTTTAATCTAGTTACCTCAGGTAAACCAGCGAAACATCTACTATACCAAATACAATTCTTGTTCTTTTAAGGCTGTCGTGGCGCAACGACATAAGGGTGTGGCTGTAACGCAACGGTTGTGGCTTCGATCCCCAGTCGAGGAAGTGAAATATCGTACACCGTTACCTAATGTTAATATAATTCGTTCCTCAATTTCGCCAAATGTTTGAGATATTCCCTGTTAAATGATGGAACTCAACGCCGCGCTTTGCCGAGAGTGATAATCGAAGCCAGCTTAACCTCCTGCGCCTCGACTGGCCTCATCATTAATAAAAAAAAACAGCTTTACGCTGTATCTCGCTCACAGCAGGGTAGGCAGAGGGAACCTAGTGTTGAGACACTCTGTTCTCCACTATCTCATCATTAATCATATTATTTTAATAGTTTTCTATTATAATAATAGTAACAAAAGCCCCGCTTGCCTTACACGGGAAGTTATAAGGACATCCTGTATCATATTGTGTCGGTAGCAAAATGATAATTAGTGAATAAATAACCGTCCCTTTCCAGCTTATTGTTATGTTATTATACACTGCTCCGCCAGCCATGAACACAAAATTATAATTGAGTTTAATTAACTTAAAGTTTATCTTGATATTGTAAATAACATTATATGTATTGAGGCCAGTCCTGGCGCAGGGGCGTATGACCATAAACGCGACAGGTTGTGGGTTCGATTTCCACTAGAAGAAATTCATCTTTTAAACCTCAATTAATTCGCTTTGGTGTCGGGGAAAACTCTACACTCAAGACGCAATGAATACAGAATTCGGCAAAAAACTGGGTAGTGGTGCCAGCCCGGAAAGTGGGTAGTGAAGTGTCTTATGACACTACGCTCCCTCTGCCTGCTCTGCTAACTAGCAGCTACTAACTAGTAGCGTTAAGCTGTAAAAAATATGCATAATTTCCAATGAAATGGTTCCACTGCGTTAACCTTTAACTTTAAATGCCATATTTGTTAGCTTAATAACCACACTAACCACTCGGGGGAGTATATTATTTTCTTTCTCTCACTGCAGTACGGCGTAGAGTTCCGTCACTCTGCATGCAATATGACGAATTCGAGTGAAAAGCAAAGGACGGAGGTGCCTGGTAACAATACAATTGTACGAGACCAATGTTGCCTGGAAGTGATAGCTCACTTAGCGATAAGACCGCCTATTGTGCTATTCAAGTTATTAGATATGAATGTTCCATATGTACTCGTATATAGATAGTATTATTTAGTTTACAATTAACACGTCTACTTTTACTATTGACTTTGTTGCCAGTTTATTACACTTCTAAAGCTTTAAAATGTGTGCGACTCGCGATAAAAACTGGGCAAATTCCAGTTTTCTTTACACGTTTAAAGTTTTCTTTATAACTCTTTATGCTATATATTTTTAAAAGATACAAGAAATATAATAATAATATATATCTTATATCTTTTAAAAATATGTATCTTATATTTCTTTATGCTGGCCAATAATAGATTTTTCTCCAGTCAATAAACTATGTACTGTACTAAGTACATGACGCATTCAAAAACTTCTAATCGTATAATATAAGATATCTTATAGCTACGTAGCGAAATTTATGAGTTGATAAGAAAAGCGATCGAGCAAATGGATTGGTTGGACGTTGCTGAGTTACACGAGACCATTTCTGTGCTCTCAAGCTTATTTAAGATAATCTTAAATAAATTGGAAATAAATTATGTATAACTATAGACAGAAAGGGTAGAGACAAGGAAAGTAATGTCAAGACACTCTGTTTTACTTATCGCTCGATTTTAAGATATTAGGACTTGAGAACATGAAAACAATTACACGAATCATCTTTAATAAACAAATTGTTTAGTACTTATGAAGAGTTCGAGCTTCTTCCGTAAAGATGTTATCCTACATCACAGTCGTCTTAAATTAAATATTATAAAATTAATAAATCAGCTTCACGTTGTGTGATATGGGCAGAGGCAAACTATTCTTACGGCCTCCATTCCCCACTTTTCATAATTCTGGAAGCATTACGTGGAACTCATCGCCACTCTTTGCCTCCACACCAGAGCGAATGAAATGAAAATATAAATGTAAATTAACATTTTTTTCCTCAAGTGGAGATCCAACCCACAACCGTCGCGTTACAGTCATTCCCTTGTGCCACTGTGCCACGAAGGCCTCTTAAATAAAATTAAATATTATAATATAAATATTTGAAAGCCTATAGTTAGAAATCAGTTTGTAAAGTCAGTAAGCACAATATTAGTTAACGTTACAAATACAAAGGAAGTAGATGGTTAATTGTTTTTGTTTTTCAATCTTATTATTTTAATATTATTTTAAATAATATTTCTAAATGTAAGAAAAGTGATCATTTTACTCTGCTAGAAATCCTGCTTACAAAATACACATTGTACCTTTAATAAAAAAAGTTATATTTCACAAAAGCCGTTACTCACTTCGCGAGATTACAAATAAATAGCAAAAGATGACGATAGCGCCAAACTTTAAGAAGTATCTAAATTAATCTTTTAGAAACTGAAAATAACCCGATGACAAGGTATTTTAAACAAATTAAAAGTTCTCGATAGAACATCCTATATTTAAGTAAAGTATGAGAGTCTAAGTCAATTTGCCGAACAAAAACCATTCGTCTCGTGAGACAGCAACGTTACCGCTACCGGACTTCTTTATTTGTACTATTTATAAGCTCTTAATATCTCTATTATATTATGGTCACCATGGTTTTACCCGTCTTAAAAAAAGAGGGTAATGATTAAAATATTATTGACATTTTGTCATATTTATGTATCTATTTTTTTTGACTAAAACAATCTCCAAAATTAAAATTTATGTCGCGATAACAAGGAATATTCAAAATTTCATCAAAATCGGTTAAATAGCTTTTAAGGTATTACCTATTTTATCAGGTATGTATGTTATACTAGAATGAACTATAATTTATTCTTGGTTGGTTAGTCTTACCAAAAATTATATTTTCGTATCTTTTCTTCTAAAATCTCTTTTTACAGTTGAGGTTAAGCGTTTGAGGCTTCACTTGACCTGAAATGTAGAACTGCGTAAAAGCCTTGGTAACACTAAGATGTACTTTAATGACTTCATTCAAGATCTTACATTTTTTAGCAAAGTCGACTAAAGCCTTTTAGATTTTACAAGCTGCCTTCGTAAGCGCCCCTTTATAGTTTCTGGAACAATTTAGATATTTTTTAATGTTTAAAGAAGGAATAGTATTATTGTTGAGTATATATAAACTGAAATATGTTTGTACGATATTGTTTGTAATATTTATGTTACTATTCATATAAAGTCCTTCTCCTCTTGGAGGCCGTCGTGGCCCAGGGGCACAAGCGCGTGACAGTACCGCGGCTTCGTGGCTTCAATTCCTACTCGTGAGAATCAATTATTATTAAAAAGTGAGAACGGAGGGTCTTAATACTAGGTTCCTCTGCTTACCTTGCTTTTATTTGAATAAAAAAGATAAAAATCTGTTTTCTAAACTAAATCAATATAAGAACCCAAGTGTACAGTTCCTTGAAGCACAGAAAAAATGTAAGTCAACATAATCAAAAGATACGAGCTTTAATGCTCCGTTTTATCCCTATTTTGTATGAAAATTGAGGATAATAAGTAGCAAAAGTGTGACTGTAAACGCGGCGTTGGCTTCCGCCACTCGACACGCAATGAATCCAGAATTTAGCAGAGGGTGGAGCGTCTTAACACTAGATTCCCTTTTCGTACCCTACCACATGCGGGATACACCGTGAAACTGAAAAAGAAAGGTTACTTCGGTACCTGGTACTACCCGGTCCTCAACCGGAAACTTTAGTTTGTCAGCTTTTTTAAATTTTATTTCCATTTGACCCATATTCATGAAATTGCTACATAGTACTTGATAGGCGAGTACAACTCGCACATTATTGGTTTTTACTCATCTATTTGCTACATTTTCTAATTAATCTATTCTATTCTATATCTAATATTAAAAATATACGTATTGAGGCCCTCGTGGCGCAGAGAAACTATGGTGTAGGGTGTGATTGTAACGCGACGGTTGTAAGTTCAGTCCCCAGTCGAGAAAATGAATTATTATTTATCTATATTTTCATCTCTTTGCTCTGGCACCAAGGCAAATAGACCGGCCTTAAAATCCACCACTCAACGACGCCTTGAATAATTCGGCGGAAAGTCGGAAACGGAGTGTCTTAAAACTAGGATCTCTCTGCCGACCCTGCTGTGTGCGGGATACAGCGTGAAGCTGATTTTATTAAAATATATCGCTACTTTTTATACCAACACTAAGCATACTTCTAATACAAGCCGTTCTAATTTGATTAGCTTCATGTTTACTACAAACTATTTTCATTGAATTACGAAACGTATAAAGCAGTAAATGCGATGTCTGCGTACATAATTATTTAGACATTAGAATTCTAATTAGCTAAAGTAACGAAAGTTAGGTATCTTTTTATAGCTTCACGCTTTATCCCGCACATAGCATGCATATATGTAGTAGGCATGGAGAATCTGTGATTCTAGTGTTAAGACACTCCGTTCTCATTAACACACTTTCGTTCTTCACTCCCCTTATCATAAATATTATCGAGAGTTAAAACTCTCCATCTTTTATAAATTTACTCTTACGTCTCTATATAAAATCAAAGTATATTTTTGCCGTTTCACGCTTTTTCCGTAAAGGATATAAATAGATAAAAAACAAGTAAATAAATCTAAATAACGAACAAGAACTGATATAAAGCAGCATATCAATATTTATCAGAGTTTATAACCGGAAACATGTTCTAAATAAATGAACTTCGTATATTCCTTTAAGTACAAGTATATTAAACTTTAAAAGTACTTTTACAACTGAATGCATGGAACGAGAATAAATATTTTGATATATTATTAAACATAAATGCGCACGTAGTACATATCGCTTATATTATAAGTAAAAAATGCTTTTCTTATAAAATGGGGGAATGGAGTGTCCTAACACTATGCTCCCTCTGCCTACCCTGCCGTGTACGGGATAAAGCGTGAAGCTGATTTTTTTTTAAATATGATATCAAGACAACAAGAAATAACAAACGAAATATAATTTAATTCAACTATATTTTATTAATATGTAATACATTTATACAACAGAGTAAATATATCATAATTTATTAAAAAAAAATTCATTACAAATAAACACCGGTTTTCATTAAAAGTCCGTCCAATTAAGAGTTTCGCATTCGAACATTTAAAATCAGTTTGTGTCAGGTCATCGCCTCTTGGTATAAACGAGGTTTTTGTTACCTACAGGTACCAGCAACGTATGAAATGATTAATGATTAATGTTTTTAGTTTTTTATGCAATATTGCAATAAAGTGAAATAATAAATCTAACTATAATATAAAATTTCAATAATATTGCTATTTTGGGTTCTTTGTTTCGTTTCGTCAGTCCTTTATTTGATTCTGAATATATTTCCTTAGAGCTTCCAAGTCAACTGAATCAAATAATATTAGTTTTAGCTGCATATTATAAGAAAATCGTCATTTAATGACCTAGAATTATGAAATTTGGCAAGAAGTGAAATCTTCTAAGTCAAGTTGGAGTAGGCAAAAAGCTCTCTACTCTCTCTAATTCTCTACTTGAATATAAAACAAATCCTTATCGATGCTTCCTCTTCACGTCTCTATGACACTGTAAATAGGAGTAAAGGGAGCGGATACGCCAATAACACGATTAACCGTGTATTTGTACTTTGTACGCAGGCACGATGCGACGCTGCTTTTATGCGAATTATATTGATCGACTAGCTTTATGTGAAGGGGTGAATTACAGAAGCAAGCAAGCTTTTATATATGTAACAAATTAAAAACTCTTTCTTAGTGAATTATCCAATGATTATATTCATTTTAATTTTTTTGAGCTTTAAAAGGGAACTTTGGGAACCTAATGTTAAGTTATAAAATACCGTCTGTTACTTTTCTTTCTCACTGCGTATTGAGTGGCGCCTACGCCTCGCCTTCTCATTACCACAATAAAGAAATGAATATATTAAATATATTATACCCTCGAGGAGGAATTGAGCCCACAGTCGTCAAGCTTACACTCGGATGCTGATAACCCTGCGCCTAGCTGGCCTATTTAAAATTAGTTTCATTTGCTGGCTATGTTAATACTGTGAAATACGTGATTCAACATTTAATATCTCAAGCACAAAACGGAGAAAAAGAGTGTTTAAACAATATAAATTTAATAATCTCCTTGGGAACTTAATCAAAAAAAAAAGAACAAAAACAAGACGTCACTTCCATCATAATATAAGCCTCAAAAATCACTCTCGCACCGAAATCCCGATATCATTATGTCATGTTTATGTCACAGTCGTTAAATCACAATGACAGAAATATAGTAGAGCCATCACAATAATATAACCTTATCACGGAACACTCGGTTTTACGCAGATATAACTTTGTAATGACGTCGCTAAAAGGAATTAGCCTGTGAAATAAAGTTGGGAAGCCTTGGAATATTATCTGGTATGGCTTAATTGGGATTTTGTAGGCAAATATTTAAATAATTTATGCATCTGTTGTCTGTTTTATCTGTTGTACAAGCAATGCCTCCGGAATTCGGCTGAAGGTCTTAACACTAGGTTTCTTCTGCCTACCCTGCTGTGTAAGGGATACAGCGTGTAGCTGATTAATTTATTTTTGTTTTATTTGTCTGATGAAAACGTAACCTTCAGTAAATCTTCAGTGACAAGAATCAGCTGCTTTATTAAAAAAAATAGCCGAGGCCGTCGAGGTCGTAGTCATTATGTCATAGGCACGTCATAACTGTCACCGCGACAGCACTGTTGTGGGTTTGTTTATTACTAGAGGGAAAAGTTATTTTTATTACCCTACTTTGATAAGAAGATTTCCAGAAGAAGACAAGAAGTCCAATTTTCAATTGGACGAAAAATGAAAAAAGTGTCTCAGCACTCACTTAGTGTCAATTTCCTCAGCTATTCGCTCGAACAGTTAGAATATTTCTCTGGGTTGAATTTATCCTAACCTTCACACTAGCAAATAAAATTCTAATTATTAATGTCTCAAAGACCTTATTATATCCTTGTATAAAGCCTACCTCTTGGTCTACATCCTTAAATATAATAATTAAGAAAACGCCTTACGGCAGTTTTGAAATCACAAAAAACAATTGTTAATTTAAATAAAAAAATCACGCTGTATCCCGTTCACAACAGAGTAGGCAGAGGTAACCTAGTGTTAAGACACTCCGACTCCGACACTCTTTCTGCCGAATTATGGAGGTTGCGTGTTGAATGGCAGAACTCAACGCCGTGCTTTGTCTTGACACCTGAGCAAGGGAATGGAAATATAAATGTAAATAAATATTTCACTTCCTCGAGTGGGGGTTGAACCCACTACCGTCGCGTTACAGTCACACCCATGTGCCGCTGCGCCACGACTGCTTCAATTGTCTATTTGTATATTTTATAATGTATGTGCCTTAAGTTTATAACTTTTGACATTAATATGTATTGTTTATCTATAATATATCCATAGTAATAACTAGTAACTTGCCAGTCTTATAACGATTTGCCAATCAAAACTTTAGGAAACTTTACCAAAGTTTGAAGTATTTAAATATTCAAAAAGCGTCTGTGCCTCAAACGACCTCACTAAAATATTTATAACCCTTCGTTTGTCAGAGCGTTGGGTGCCCATTTTTAAATAAAAGTTAATAGGATATTCTAGTACGTTTTAGGATTCGGATTTTGGGGGTCTTTTCTTGAACCTTCCTATACCTATAATTCACTTTTAGCAGAAAAAATAGTCATTATATATTTTTCTCTTATTTTTTAGTTTTAAACTGTATCACGCACAAAGTAAACCTACTGTTTAAACACTCTGTTCCCATTAAGACACTTCCATTTCTAACTTTCCGCCGAATTCTTAAGGCATTGAGAGGCGGACTTAACACCGTGCTTTGCCTCCTTATCAGATTGGGAAAATGAAACTATTTTTAAAAAATTTAAAGTGTTATTGCAAACTTATGAAAGAAATATACTTATTTAGAAAACGTCCGATCCGTGCCTCCTGGAAACCGACCAGGCGCTCTGACCACTGAGCTACCACTCAGAAACTATTAAAATAAAAAATAAAAATAAAACGAAACTATAAAAAATAAATGAATCCCAATCGCACGCTTGCCCCGACTGGTCTCTAGAGTAACTTAAATTGAAGAGTTCTATCAGGTCATAAATTTGCTACTACCTAGATTACGTACGATGCCTAAAAAAATTTTACGGATAAAGGCCCTACTTTTTGGGCAAGTAGTAAACTGTGTGTTATTTTTTACGAGACGCGTCGGGTTCCACTGAAATTAATAGCGCGTCTGTTATCCCTCAAAAGGTCATCCTTTGTTAAAATTTTGTTTTATGTTATATGAAATTTCATGATATCGTTACAAAGTTACCCAAGAGAGATAATGTGTGTATAAAATATTTTCTTTTGTTTTTTTTTCATACAAAAAGGCTCATATTATAAGCCTAGGCTTCAATAATTTTTGTATGATATTAGGATGAATTAAAAGCCTAATTTCTTGATAAGATATTCATTTGAGGTCAGTCGTGATATAGGGGCTCAAGCATACACTTGTAAGGTTGTGGGTTCGATGCCTATTCGAGGTAATGAAATATTTAATATTTTCAATTTTTCGCCTTGCCAACACTCAAAGTACAACATTGCGTTCCTCTAGTCAACATAAAGTGCCTCCAGAATTCGAAGGAAAGCGGAGAAAGGAGTGTCTGAATAAGTTCCTGCGTGAAGCGTAAAGTAAAAAAAAATTAAAAACAAAAAAGCCTATATTGTTTTGGAATTTAACTTTATTTGATTTGTATCATTTATTTTCAAAAATATTCAAAACTACATTTAGTTTTCAAGTTAAATCAAATAATTCAAAATAGACGTAGGTTGGCTTCTTTATTTAGGAAATACTTATATGCGAAAAAGAAAAAAGCAAGCTCTTCTGAAATATTTTAATTTACTAAATAACAGCTAAAGAAATGTCTTTTAACACTCTCTAATTAACTAATGATTCAGTATCTATTGTGAAATAAGTGGAGAGTGTAAATTGTAGAACAATAATTACGAGTTCTCCCCTCGCGATATTTTATCATTGAGTAAGATTTATAGACACAGATAAATTGTTCTTTTCCCGGAAGGAGCGATTGAAGAAAGATAAATTTAAATACGATTAAATAAAAGAAAATGGCCTAAGAAATAGTAGTTATTTAGAAAACGTGTACATAAATTTAACGTTTATTACCTCTTTCCAATATTAAGCTGCGGCTTCAAATAAGCACGTATACGTTATATTTTTTTTCGTAAGTGTGGAATAACTCTTCAAAAATGTTAAAAATGCTCTAAGAAAGCTTTCATTTTTTTCTATAAAAAATTCTACAAAATATATATCTATGGCAAAATACAAAATATCGAACAAATATCACTAAGTAAGGTAAACAAAATAATTGTTCGCTTCGCGTAATTCGCGCTCAGTAATACGCCAGATGTGCTAATATTTACTTTTTTTCCCTTAAATTTTAAGTCCATGTCAAGCCAGAATGCTTTTCACTTTTATTAAAAATAACATTTTCACCCCTAAATATATATTTAGAGAATATAGCCTTAAGAATTTGGTGGAAATTAGGAGGTGAAGTGTATTTACACTGGGAACCTGGGAACTTTCCCAGGTTCCCTCTGCATACACTGAAACTAATATATATATATATGAACAAAATATAATGAAACAAATCTAAAAACAAACCTAGAACCTACATACAGTGCTTAGTTTTAGCTAAACTAGGTCACAAATGCTCGCGCGTTGACATCTGGTGTACGCTAACTTT
>DWGR01001804.1:0-15038 GCA_018247715.1 Heliconius burneyi | reverse complement strand
CTTCTCTTTTATGTCTTCAATTGACTCATAACGGTGTCCTCGGAGTGGCAATTTGAGTTTAGGGATCAGGAAAAAGTCGGCCGGAGCTAGATCTGGTGAGAAGGGTGGTTGATCGATGGTATTTATCGGGTTTTTGGTCTTAAATTCGGTCACGACGTGAGCTCGATGCGATGGTGTATTATCGTCATGCAAAATCCACGAATTTTCCTTACATAATTCCGTTTCCTACGGATTTTCTCGCGCAAACGCAGCTAAATAGTATTCCTTATTGACTGTTTGTCCCTCCGGAAGGAATTCATAGTGGATCAAACCTCGAATATCGAAGAAAACAGTGAACATCACCTTCACTTTTGACTTGCTTTGGCGGGGTTTTTACGGTTTTGGCTCGTGTTTGGTCTGCCATTTCGATGATTTTTGATTTGTTGGCATGTCATACTCGTAGACCCATGTCTCATCGCCAGTTATGATGCGTTCCATGAATGAGGGATCAGCATTGGCACGCTCCAGCGTGTCTAAAGAGGCTTCTTCACGATGCTTTTTTTGCATGAATGAAATGATTCAGCTCTTTTGGAACAAGTTTGCCAGTGACCTTTCTCATGTCCAAAATGTCAACCAAAATCAAACGAACCGACTCTCGAGAGATGTTAAGGTGTTGTGCTAACTCTCTAACACTGGTTGCACGATTTTCGAGCACAGTTTTCTTCACAATTTCAATGTTTTCATCGGTTGAAGAGCTTGAAGGTCGTCCGGAATGAGGCAAATCTTCAACGTAGGCACGGCCTTTTTTGAACGCATTGTACCATTCATAAACTTGTGTTTTTGATAAAATTGATTCACCGTAAGCCTCTCCTAACATTTTCAACGTTTCCGTACACGAAATTTTGTTTGTAACACAATTTAATGCAAACTTTGTTCAATTATTGGATTCAATATAAAAATCGCCGCGCACTACTGAGGTGTGTTTACTAAACTGAGTGCTGTCAAAAACTAGCTGCCAGATTGCGCTAAAAATTGATATTAGAGGTCAGCACAGTGCTACCAATTTACAAAAAATATATATTTGAAAAATAGTTAACGCGCGACTTTTAAATTGAAATTTCCGGATACTTTATTGACAAAATGTAAAACCTTTTGGATATATAAATAAATTTTATTTAAAGGGAACTACAAATATAGATTTGTAATGTTTTATCTGTGGTCAATATATAAATTACCAATTTTTGGAATTGTCTCTATTTGTAATATTGTAATTGTTCTGTTTTTGCCAAATTTAGGACCCTATGATTAAGTGCCCTATGGTTTCTATTCCTGTAATTAGAATTGTGGACTTTGAAGCCTGATTTTATTCTGTGCTTCATAAGAGAATATACAAGTTTTATAGATTTCATTTTAATATTAGCTAGATACCTCCACACATACATGAACAAAAGGTCTTGCCTAGAGTCAAGACAGATATATAGATGGATAATAAAGTAATCTTATAATAATATAGTTTATTTTTAATTTAGAGATATATTGCCCTAAAAATACAAAAAGACAAAACACAAAAACAGTTAGTGAAATAATGCAGTTTCTTACAATCTTTACAACTAATTAAATACTCATAAAACATGGTATTTTGGATCTCATCCAGCCCTCATATATATTTATTGCTCTGTTTCTATTTGTTTTTTGTTTGTTACTTATATATTATGTTCTCTAATTAAATCCTATTAATATCATTTTGTCAAAATCCTAAGTATTGTTTGTATTAAAATATCTATAATTATAATATTTTTTAATATAATAAAATATGCCCTTGTAAATATATGAAATCAGCTAGCTTAGTACAGAGAATAGTTGTTGATGACAACAATGATTAAGCAAGATAGTAAGAATAAAAATAAATAAACAAGACTTCATTAAGTACTTTAAATGTTAAAGATATCATTTTTCTAATCTTTAATATCACTTAAAATAATATGAATATTTAATTAAAGTCTTATTTTATTTTTCTACTCGCTACCCAGTTGTGGTTTCACCCGCTTGAGGGAAATTACTTTGTGGTGTAATAACATTATAATCTTAAAGATAACATCTATACATTAAAAACTAAAGTTTCAGTCAATTCAATAAAACATTTTCTTTTTTTGCCATTTTGTCGAACAAAGTACTAGGTAGGATAGTGATAAAAGTACTAGATAAGATTTCTTAAAATTCATAAATAGTAGGTTATTTATTTATTTATGAACTTTAATAAATCTTAAGGGAAGTTTATAATATTACATAGAAAAACACATTTAAACCTGTTAAGCCATTTTTAAGATTAGTGTTTATTAAACAAACACACAGACAAATAAACAAACAGAAAAAATATCACTGTTTTGGGTTCTATAGTACTGATAACTCCAAATAACAGATTTTTTATATGTATTCATTTCAATCAAATCAGCCTATTCGGGTCCACTGCTGGACATAAGCCTCCCCCAGGGTGCGCCAAAGCTCCCGATCCATATCCAAGCTCCGCATCTAATCGAAGCCAGCAACCTGCCTTAGGTCGTCAGTCTATCGTGCTGGAGGGCGCCCTACTCTACGCTCCGGTCCGATCCTCTTATTTCTCTTTCGCGCTGAAAATCGGACTTCAGAGCTTGTTTAACATTGTTGACGACAATTAGGGGTCAAAAACTTTGTAACTTAAAATCTTCGTAAAGTATTTTCGACATTTTTATTAAAACTTATACCGTTATTTATTCCAGGGAGAAAACGTAAGCTCAGCAATGAATCTAAAGAACTTTGCGTATGGGGAGAAAACACCAGACCGGCCAAATACAGTAAAATATGGCCAGTATTCGATTCAGGAGGATTCGGAGAAACGGTCCTAACGCTGCATATTCTACAAAAACCCGAACCGAAAGAGAACCCATTACTCTTTAACCTGGACTCCAGCTTAGATTGGTTCAGCGGTATCAACGCGTCGTGGAAACAAACTCAACTGTCTAACACTATACCGCAAGATGATCTAACTAAGCGCATTTACTCATCTGTTTCAAGACAACTACGCATTATAAATGGGCACTTCCAAAAGTCGATGTCAAAGTATAAGTATCCTAAAGTGACGAGAGCAAACGTCCTTCTAGAATCTTCCACGTCCAGAAGGCTCTCGACTCATATTAGTTTGTCCTTAAAAGCTATCAAATTTCAATCGACGCCTCGTCGCCAATTGCCTTGCTACGGGAATTTGGAGTTGCCATTGAAAATCAAGCAAGAGAATCAAACCCAGTACTATCCTGCGATTAGAAGTGTAGAGTGTGAGGATAAAGTGCAATCTAAAAGTGATATTAAAGTGAAAGTGGAACATGATGTGAAAATAGAAAGTGAGAAAGAGAAAAGTAGAGATAGAGAAAGGGAGAGAGATAGGTGAGTGATTTTAGTTTTTTTAGCTTCACACTATGTGCTGCGTATAGCAGGATAGGCAGTGGGGACGTAACCAACTACTTAAAACACTCCATCCCTTATATATCGCCCATCTTTCGTATTAGTGGAGGAACATAACACCACTATTTTTTGTTATCATAGTGAGGAAATGAAAATAATTCAATATTTTTTTACAAATTTAAAGTTTTATTCCACACTTAGGAAAGAAAAATACTTATTTAGAAAATGTATCAAAATTTGAACATAGCGGGACTGGAACCCAATTTAACAAGTGCATATAGTAGATAGATATATATGAATAAAAGAATAAGTCGCAAAAACTAGAATATTAATTTAACCCAATTAAAATGTTACACAAAAATATAAAAGAGAGCTATTTCCCATGTAAATTATATTATTTTTAAGCTCTTCATAAATGCAAAAATCAAACTGCCAAATTTAAAAATGTAATAAAAAAGTAATATTGTACTCATGTTGCCTATGAATTGATAAGTATAAGTATACTGTCTACACTCTAGATATTCCGGAAACCTAATCCGACTTAAATCTTTAGATTTTGCAATGGCTTAATTTTTGTTTCTTAAAACTTATTGTTAAAACAATTACCCCATCCCCGTTTTCCGCCCAATTATGAGAAATTGCGTGTTATGTGACGGAACTCAACGCCTTGCCTTGTCTTCTAACCAGAGTGATACGAAAATGCTTTGCTGCGCTACAATTGCCTTAAGAATCTAATAATAACTAAAATAACTTATATGAAATAAACTTATGCTTTAAAAAACGATTTATGCATTTGACCACATCTATGGTTACATCAATATTAAGTGCTAGATGTAATATGTATAGCATTATTAACTTATCTTCTCTAAATCAATGTACCAAAATTGTCCTGAAGCTACTTGATTTTTTTTCCTTTTGAGACTTTGAGTCTAATCTCAAAATAATATAGAAATAATAATAATAGATAGTTAGAAATTATTTAAAAGGTTAATAGTGCTTTTAAAAATTGGCAATAGCATTGTCTTTGTTATTTAAAAAAGTTACAAGGGGAGGTCCAAAATTTTGAGGAATGAGAGGGTTCTAAAATAAATGAAACAATGAATCTATTTTTCCTTTTCAATATAATCAACCTTAAGCTAAAGAATACATTTATTGGATCTGTGAATTAATTTTTCTAAACCGTCGAAATAATATTTTCTTTTCGCCTCAAAATGGGCCAAAATTGCATTCTTCACCTCATTGTCGTCGGAAAATTTCCTTCCCCTTAAGTCTTTTTTTAAATTGGGAAACAACTTTCCTCGGAAGTTTTTCTTTGATGGCCTCCTTTCATTTGTTTAGTATTAATGAGTAGTTTCCGGTTATGTTTCTTCCCTTTTCTTTGTAATCAATCAGTATTATCCCCACACAATCCCAAAAAACAGTAGCCATCAACTTTCCAGCCGATTGTGATACCTTAAATTTCTTTGGGGTTGGTGTGCCCTTTTTATGCCATTGCATGGACTCCTGTTTTAACTTAGGCTCAAAGTGATGGATGCCCACCCATGTTTGTCATGAATTGAACCCATGTTTCATCGCCAGTAACATTCCATTCCAAAATCAATGCAGATTCATCTCCAAAAATTGCTTTGAATTTGTTTTCTTTTGCCTTCGCTTGCTTTGTCATGTAGGATCCGCAGAATGGTGGTATCTGATGCTCAAACTAATACCCATAACTGGTTCTTTCTTCAGACGGTCGTCCTCATGTACTAGTTTTTCCACTTTTTTGATGATGTCTGATGTAGCCTCAACTGGCCGTCCAGAGCGAGGGTTGTGTTTAATTGACTCTCGACCATGTTTAAATAGTACTCGACCGGATCATTTCCACGGCATTTAAAACCGGCGTGAAGTAGTGGCTTTATGCCACTGCGTTTCGTATTAGGTAATGCCGGGCCCTGGCACCCGACCATCCTCTGGTGTCACGCGGTGTCGTTACTTATCATCATGCCATTCTTTCTTTGTTTGGTAAAGAATTTTATCACGGCATGGTGTTAAATTTTCTCCATAGTTTCAGTTTTCTTCCGGATTGATTTATTTAGCAGGTGAATGTTCGTAAGCAAATAACGCAACAGGTTTTTTTTTTCGAATGGACTTGTTGCTGTTGACCTGGACTGGTCTTGACAGCGTCAGCGGGCGGGGAGGGGCGAGAGTAGCTCGCCCCTGACGAGAAAAGTACAAGCTTTGATGGACGCTCGTGAATCGTTGGCGATTGCAGGGGAATGCCCTGCGTACGCTTATCACGGGGGTTTTGGCCGTTGGGCCCCGTCGCGCCTTGGCGCGGGCGTGCCGTGAGATAGGACTGGTCTCGCCGCTTCTTACGGCGGCGGAGAGTGTGTCGTGAGACTGAAGAGTGAATCCTACCTATGTATTGGGCGTTTGCGATAGTATTTGGATCGTCGGGATCCAGAAGGACGCTGCGAGGGCGTCGAAGAAGCAGGTGTGGGTGAGGAGCGTACTTACACGCTTCGACAATGAGTGGGTTGGAGTGGGAATCTGTACGCTCGTAGTAGCGCTTGGCTAGACGCTTGCAGAATTCCTTTAACGACTCTAATTCGAAACCTCAAACCGCCACTTGCTAAACAGATCGCCTAGGGCGTCAGCAGCTCGTTGCAGTCTTTCGGCTAGGATCCAAGTGGAGTGGTCCGTAGTGTCGTCGGCATACATCGCATGTTCGACTTTATCTGTACGCGGGATGTCGCTAGTGTAAAGCGCATATATAACGGTGAGTGGAGCCTTGCGGGACTCCCGCACGGATGAGGATGATAGTGTCCCTTCTAATCTGTATCGGAACGTGCGATTCGACAGGTATTCCCGAATGATGTGAACGAGAGAGTCTGGCAGTGCCATACGACGGAGTTTGAAGAGCAGGCCATTGTGCCAGACCTTGTCGAAGGCTTTGGCTATGTCTAAGAAGATAGCAGCCGTGTCGCTGCGGATCGATCTACAGACGTTATATTTTGCGATATGTTCCATAAGCCAGTGAACTTGGTGTATGGACGAGTGGTGTGATCTAAAACCGAAGTGTTCGTTGATGAGCAGTTGTTTTGCCTCGACTATTTCTTTTAATCTACTGAGAATAATTCTCTCAACGCAACAGGGCTTAAACTTTATTTATATACTAATGATGAGTCCCCAAGTAGTATGACATTAAGCGAGCGTCTCTTTCCCCGTCTCTATCCATCCATTCCTCAAACTTTTGGACCTCTCCTCGTATCTTGTTTCTGATAAAATAAATTCAAATTCATGTAACTAATTATTGTTTTTTGTTGAACTATACAATTAGCTATTCCCTACTTAGGGTAAGTAAACCCTTCATTCCCTTCATTTTTAATTATATTTAATAAAATGTTAGAATAAATTATTTTTTGAAATAGATTATTCCTATTCATATTAACGCTATTTGAGGAAATTAATGGAGAAAAGCCACAGCTTTTGACTGTGAACTCGGCAGGTTGTGGGCTTAATTCATTCAAGAAAATGAAAAATTCAAATCAGCTTCACGCTATATCCCGCACAAAGCAGGGTAGGCAGAGGGAACCTAGCGTTAAGACACTCCGTCGAATTTTGGAGCCTTTGCCTGTTGAGTGGCAGGGCTCAATGCCGCGCTTGGCCTCGACACTATGGCGAAGAAGTGAAAATATAAACTTAAATAAATATTTCACTTCCTCGAGTAGGGATCGAACCCGCAACCGTCGCGTTACAGTCATACCATTGCGCGACTATCACGTGCCACGACAGCCTGCAAGAAATGAAAGATTTAATATTTTCATTTTCTCAACACTATGTTCCCAGGTTCTTTCTGCCTATCCTTGCTATATAGGCAATTTTTATATTATACAACCAATCCACTTGCGGCTTCGCCTCCTTACAAGGGATGTAGTACACTACATTTATTTTCTAATCTAAATTACTCACATGTTCATTTCTTGGTATTATCATTTTAAAGACAATATACATTAAAAACTATCATCCTATTAAAATACAACATTGAATTACAACACTCAACATACAATGTCTTGGTTTCCTCTGTCTATCCCGCTATGCAGCATGGAGCTGGTATTTATTATTTTTATAGCATAAGATTTATGTACTTACCATACAGACCAGGAAAACGAAACAATATACGAGTATATGATCAATGAATCTTCGCCGCCCTGCCATATAGCTGCGGAGATTTGATTTAGGAACTTTTCTTACTTTTTATTATTTTCTTCTGGAGTTCAGAAAGTAAAATTCATTAGCGGCCACGACTCGTCGACCGTACTGTACTTTTTATATGTTATTGTTTAATTATTTCCCCTTTCAGATCACATTCATCCAGGCACTCTTGCCAGCAATGTAGGCGGAGAGCACGAATAAAGAGATGTTCCATAGGCGTACAATGTAGACGAGAACGTACTGGCCCCGTATGGGGTCCTCTAGCCCATAGCCTGGATTTAAAAGGACTTAAATATCACCGGTAACTACTAAAATTGGTTTTAATATAAATATTTATTCTGCATAATCAATCTTAACTAGATTAATAAGAGTAATTCCTTGAAACCTTTTAAAATTTTTTTTAGTTATTCAATTCATAAATATTTTTTCTATACAAACTAGTAGTTTCTAAAGCTACTGTTTCATTGAACAGATTCATTAAGTTGATTATTATAGTATATCTATATGAACTTTTGACAAAATCATTTGATTTTGTTATATTTAGTTTTATTGTATTTGCAGTTTAATGCGAGTGGAAACTCATCCAAATGGCGGAGCTAGCGTAGTCTATTTGTACCAACAAGACGTGGACATGCTTAGTTCTACTCAACAAGGGGAGCTTGCTAAGGAGTTTTTGAAAGTGAGCTTTTTTATTTTATTTGCAGTTTCACGCATATAGCAGGGTTGGTAAAGAAAACTAAAAGAAAATTAAGACACTCTGATCTCTACTTTTTCGCTACTCTTCGAAACATTACGTGTTGATTTTTAAACTTCAACCCCACTCTTTCTTTATCTTGTTATCATCAGATAAGGAAAATGAAAATAATACATTCCCCAAAAGGGAACCAAAATATTGTTTAATTATTTACACACACGTTTTGGATCGTCACAACATCTCGCTACTACTGTGCGCTAGAAAGCAGTTCAAATTAGAATAAACTGGCAATAACCTCAACCGTAGCTTCATTAAACAATTATTAATGTAATTCTTTCTCGTCACTCAGGTAGTCTTCTCCGAGAACAGTGAGGGCTGGGCCAACTTCGTGTGCGGCGTTGTGCGCGGCGCGGCCGCGCGCCTGCCTTGTCTGTTGCGCTACCTCGCGGACACGCACCCCACGCTCACCGTCAAGGCAGGCGTGCTGGCGCGTGCGTCCGACATTGAGACCACCACTGTGGATAGGTACTACCGCCAGGTCAGTTGGTTACTGTATAGTCATACAATGCAGTGTACCAGACAGGAGATCTGTAACCAGACAGGAGATCTGTAACCAGATAGGAGAAACCCTTGTGAATTTTGGGAATTGTGATGCTGGAGGAAGGTCATGTACTATGCATACGGGTATAGTATAAAGCTAAAAGAATCCACAGTTGACAAAAAAAGCATTACATCGAAATGTATTGCATTTTTTTATAACAGAAGTAATTTCTCTAGAAGATATCATCATATCTGCACTAAGAAGATATTAATTTACATTATGATCTAAGTAACATTAGTATTCTAACTTAAATATAAAATAAGTAATACGAAAAGAAAGTAATTAAAAGTATAATTTATTTTATTCCCAGGTACAACAAACATATGCAGCTGGTACCTTCAGATCAGGTCCACTACATCAGATTTCATTGGTGGGAACAGTGCACGAGGAGGTCGGGGGTTACTTTCCCGACATGCTCACTATGCTTGCTGAGTGCCCGTTTCTTAATTTGGTATTTTTATATATACATATTTTAATGAATTATTATGTTCTCATAAATAGTGTTATTTGTGGGAGTGTCAATAGACACTACTTATTTCATAATAACATGGGAACTAAAATGTTGACTTTAGTGGTGTATTGTATTGTTTTTATTGTTGTAATCAATTAAATAGTAATACATATTTGCTTTTTGTTCAAATAATAAATATTTGTTTATTTTATTTACTAGACTACTAAGACTAGCGACTTGCTCGCTGCTCTGCCCCCTTGAATTACACGTTTGCTAATCTGAATTACTTTCTTGCTTGTAATATTCACTTTGGCTTGTGTATAAAAATAACCAACAGTTGTGTGACATGAAGTGCTTTAGGTAACTCTTACCGCACCACTCTTCTTAACTCAACAGTGGGTTACATAATATTAACGCGATTATATATATGCTTCGAAATCCAACACAAAATTTTTTTTTAAATAAGAACCACTCGTTCCTGAGTTTAGCGTGTGGTTTACCAAACAAACTACAGTTTTCGAGGAATTATTTATTTCTATTAATGAATAATCATTCTTTCTAGACAATGCCATGGGGACCCATGTCGGCGGTGGAAATGGAACCCCAGGAATCCAACGATGGACCCATATTATGGATAAGGCCAGGAGAACAACTTGTACCCACTGCTGAACTAGGCAAGAGTCCTATAAAGAAGCGAAGGTGGGCATTTTTTTGTTATCTTAGTTTTTATTGGTATTTTTTTGTATTTTGGGAAGATATAATAAATAATCAATATCTTTTGATATTCGTATGTTGTAAGTCTTATTGAAAATGTATATAATTTGAAAGTTGAGGTGGATATATAGTATAAGTATGTGTCGCAGGACGGGCATGAACGAGCTGCGGAACCTGCAGTACCTGCCGCGCTGGAGCGAGGCGCGCGAGTTCCTGTTCGAGGACCGCACACGCGCGCACGCCGATCACGTGGGCCACGGCCTCGACAGGATCACTACGGCCGCCGTAGGTGAGTGCACGATACTTCCTATCTTTTATTGGCAACACTGTAACATGTCATAGACATATTGAAAAAGTTGTATGTAAGTAAAGTTGAGTATAGGAAACCTTTTAGATAAGATTAATTTCTCGTTATTAATTGTCTATATAGTCTGAATTAATTCAATTGACCTTTTAACTATCGTAATACTGGAGGAGAGGATATTTAAGAACAACCCCTGTTTAACTATTATTTTCTTTTTAGCTTCACGCTAAAAAAGAAAATATCCAGCATATAAAAAGAAGCTATCCGATACATAGTAAGGTAGGCAGAGCGAATCTGGGAACCTAGTGTTATAAGACACTCTGTTCCCATTTAGACAGTTCTGAGAGGCCCAAATTAACGCCGCACTCTGCCTCGTTACCAGAGCGTAGAAAAGAAAATATTAAATTGATAAGATGCTGATTATTATTTATTTTCAATAACCCTCTTCAACAGGTGTCCTCAAAGCGATCCACTGTGGGGACGAATCGGACCGCGGTCGCATCACAAAAGACGTGGTGGCGTTCCACGCTGCCGATTTCAATAAACTAGTACAATTGTTACAATTGGATTTGTATGAACCGCCTATTTCACAGTGTGTTACTTGGTTAGTATAAATGTCATTTTTATATTTGGTGTTTATAATTTATTTTGTATTAGACCTTATATACCGCATGGTTGGCTGAGACATCCAACCAGATAAAACATTTAAAATTATTGGCGCAAAGAGTGTGTGAAAAAATGAATTGTTATTTACTTATATTTTACACTTCACTTTGGTATCAAGGCAGGGCGTGGCGATGAGTTCCGCCACTCAACACGCAACGCCTCCCGAATTCGGCGGAAAATAAGAAATAAAGTGTCTTAACTAAAGTTTCCCCTGCTGCTGTGTAGCTGATTTATTGAATGGGTGTATTCAATTCCCCTAAGGGAACTAATTGACTATTTTCATTTCCTTGCTTTGGTAACTAGACAAAGATATATACCTGCTATTATTATCTGCGTACTCCTTCAAAAATATTAATTTATTTCATATTAAACTAACTTAATACATAATTGCAGGCTAGAAGAAGCCAAACTCAACCAGTTAAGGCGGGAAGGTGTACGCTATGCAAGACTACCGCTATGCTCAGACGATGTATATTTCCTACCGAGAAATATTATACATCAGTTTAGAACTGTATCGGCTGTTACTTCTATTGGTAAGTTTAAAGTCTTTCCTTTACCCTAGGACGCTCTCGCCAACTCTCGCCGGCGACTAGAATAATATATATAGATTATAATATCTGCTATTTGTTATAATGCAAACACTACACTAAGGAAACATTATTAATTTTAAGACACTTGGTACAATATTTTACTTAAAGGAGTTTTAATGTAGTTCTTGTATACTTTTTTGAACAAAGCTGGATTTATTTCTCAATTCTTAGATTAAGACTGTAACTAACTTTTTTTCTTGATCGAAGAGTGTCTGATTATGCACGCGGTGGGTTCGATCCCTACTCAGAGTAAGCAGCCTAATCTCAGTTTGTAAAAAAAAATCTTATATGAGAAACAATGGGAGTAACAGGAACAGAGTATTATACTTTGTATTATTACTTGATGTCCAGGTTCCCTCTGCCTAGCCTTTTATGTGCAAAATACAGTGTGAAATTATAAATTCTAGCTATGTAGTGTTTTCTATACAACCGGTACAACTGGTATTGTTTTAAAATAAATTTACATTGTTTCTGTCATGACCATTTTAAATGAAAGCAGTTTTAACTACTCTATAAAAGCCTAATACAATTAAAACAAAAGAGTTAATTTTTTTAGGTAATCGTTTTAAATATTTTATCCTATGTGCTGCTCCCGTAAAAAGGAGCGCAGACGATTCCACCCCTTTATAATAAATAATTTTGCGCGAGAACACTAGTTCATCAATATTTTTTATGTAGGTTAAATTTATAGCCCTTACAAAATGAAGTATGAAATTTTTAGTTTATTTAGTGTTATTTATAACTGTGACAGCGATCTTATTTATATATATTTTAAATGCAACTGAATATTTTTCTTACAGCGTGGCATCTAAGACTGAAACAGTACTATCCATCATCAGAAGCCTCATCGCCCGCCGAAGAAAGACCTCCACCGGATCAAACCACTAGTAATCATATTGGTGAGATAATATTATATTGCTTATTTTCATACACATTTTTACTTTCTTACAATTAGCGCGTTCGCCCAAACAAACTACTCGGCTTTTTAATATTAGTATTGAATGAAAATAATATTATTAGGTGGACGAGGTTAAGACTCTGTTCCTCGTGCACCACTCTATTTTCTGGACATTACATGTTGAGCAGCAGAGCATGTTGTGGTTCACCCAAACGGAGAAATGAAAATAATTGCTCAATTGGAAGACAAATTTTATTCAAAATATATAATTATATCTGTTGTGGCTATTGAATAATATTTTTAGTCATAGTGTTTTTAGTTTCACGCCATATTACCTATAAAGCAGGAAAGGCACAGGCAACATAGTGTTACGGCACTTGTCCAACCTCTGTCCATGTATTTTTTCTTTGAATCGCCACTTAACTATTAATTATTATGCAGTTTTCTTATTACTGAAATATGTACATAATTTCAAATTAAATTCTTTATTATTTTTAAATATATAATGTTTTCTTCTATCTACAGACTCCAAAACATCTACTAAGCACAAGAGTGGTGTCATAGAGATGAGAGCACTAAGTGCTAAATTTAAGGAAAAATCAGCACTCAAAATATCGGAGAGCAGAAAAAGTTTAGAGGTCCAAAATAAAGAAACCCCAAAGACCGACGACAAGAAAGATAGACGGTCCGAGAAACACGAAAAAACTGATAAAAGCGATAAAACAGAACAAAAAACGGACAAACATAAAGATTCTCATAGGCACAGAGATATGGACAAACATAAAACCGAAAAATTGGATAAATCACTGGAGAAATCCGAAATCAGGATATCAGATAAAGAGAATAAATTGGATAAATCAGATAATAAGTCAGATAAACCTGACAGAGTGGACCGAATCGAGAAGGCTGATAAAGAAAAGCAAGAGAAAACAGATGTTAAATCAGACAAAAGTGTAGAAAAGTCAGACAGATCAGACAAATCAGACAGCAGAACTGAGAAAGAAAAGGAAAATAGAACAGAAAAAGAGAAACACGACCATCACAGAAGACACTCGTCCTCACGACACAAATCTCACAAGTCTGACAGATCTAGAGACAAAGAACACAGAAAGGAACATAGGGATGATAGAAAGTACGAGAAGCATAGAGATAGAGATGTGAAAGAGGTTAAGAGTGTGGACAAAGTGTCAAGTGTGTCGAGTGCGTCAGACAAAGCGTCGAGTGTGTCCAGCAAAGTGCAAAGTGATAAGTTACCACAGGTGATCCATCGTCCCCCAGATTAGTGTTGAAGAGTTTTACTTTTTAGAAATTTTTAGAACCTTAATTGGTGAAAATGTATGCTTTTTTTAACATTTAATAATGTAAAGTGGCCCAGGTGTTATATATTGTTTTTATATTTTTCTCACTTCAAATATGTTGAAAATTTTAATAAATAGCATTCTCTCTTGCCAAATTGTCATTGGACATTTGTTAAAATAGCGTGACGGCGGGGCTAACAACGTAAACAATTAGTAACAAACTTGAGAGTTTTGACATAGTTGTTGCATCAACATATGGCTAAGTGGTCAGAGTGGTGACACCTAACAGATGCACGTTTGATTCCTGCTATGTAAAATTTTTACATGTTTTCTAAAATATTTGTTTTATATGTATAAATATGATTTTTTAAGATGTTATTGAATGAAGGCCTAGTTTAAATTTTAATCTTTAAAATTAATATTTGATCTCGTCATTTCAGCCATTTAAGGTTCAAAGGTTTCAAAAATATTATGAGAAAGTAGGATATTTTTTTTGTAAATATAGTGTAAGAGTCTCGTAGAGGCTATGCGGAGAATGTTTGAACACGCAGTTTTAGATGGTCGTCAACCAGTGATTTGTAAATTTTCTATTTTGATGTCTGATGTTTTTTTTTATTTAATTTGTTTTTCTGAATTATCAATGGGTTCAGCCTAGTATTAACACAAGCTGTTTCTTCCACACCACCCTATTTTCGACATTATGCGTGTTGAAAAACGGAACTCAATGGCCCACTTTGCCTTATTAGAGTGAAGAATAAAAATAATAGTCTTATAGTAAAAGTAATAGTTTGTTTCCTTAAATGGTAATGAAATCCTCAATGGTCACGTTTATAGTTAGTCTCAATTTTTTTTAAAGGGTTACATCTACTTGACATGTTTTTCTTTTTCATTTTTTTATTGGCTTAAATGATGTATAAACTATCCAAAAATAATTTCCCATAGTTATTAAAAAAAAATCGCTAAACAACTTTTACAGCTTATTTTCCAAAGCTCCTTCGGGCGCGCTAAAATGTTTAAAATAGCCGCTCTACTGCGGAGAGCATTTTAAGTGTACTACAGTGCTGATGGTCGTTTTTGTTGGTATAAGTAAGCGATGGTTTCTCAAAGTGCACATAGATGGCAGTTATAAAGGTTAGGTTAGTCAAGGGACGCTATGAAAACCGTTAGACAGTTTATAAACACGAAGCAAACAATAATCACGTGCGTCACCGAGT
>DWGR01001803.1:0-15045 GCA_018247715.1 Heliconius burneyi | reverse complement strand
GGTAGTCAATGAAAATCACGCCATGCGTATCCCAAAAAACTGACGCCATGACTTTGCCAGCTGACTGCTGCGTTTTCGGACGTTTCGGACGGCTTTCGCCAGCTGTGCGCCACTCAGATGACTGCCGTTTCGACTCTGCACTGTAGTAATGTATCGATGTTTTGTCCATGGTCATGTAACGATGCAAGAAATCTTTTTTGTTGCGAGTAAATAGTGATAAACAGCTTTCTGAATCATCGACTCGTTGCTGTTATTGTTCCATCGAAAGCAATCACGGCACCCACTTGGGAAAAACCTTTTTCATTCTTAATTTTTCATCAAGGATAGTAAATACACTTCCATATGATATCTGTGTTAACTTAAATCTCACGGAGCTTAACGATCTCTCATTATAATTTTTGTCACTTCACTCACATTTTCCTGTGTAACAGCTTCCACAGGTCTACCCGAGCGTTCCGCGTCATTTGTGTCGGTACGACCACGTTTAAACTCGGCAAACCACCGACAAATCGTTGCTTTAGATCGACAAAAGTCCGCGTAACATTTTTCAATCCATTGCTTCGCTTGCACGGTGTTTTTACCCATTAAAAAACAATGTCTTATCAAAACATGAAACTCGGTTTTTTCCATTTTTTAAACAAACTGCAAAACGACTTTACTCTAACCTCGATAACTCAGCTGTTTCTGGTCCGGTCGACTTAAAATTTTGACACGTTTCAAGCAAAAGTTAGTAATCTAAACAGACGTGGTTACTGGTTTACTACAAGCGCCATCTCTGGTTAGTCTCGGGATTTATTGATCCATGTATTATGTATATATATTTTATACTATAGATAAAATAAAAAAATATATAATAAAGGCCTGAGCAAAACAAATTGTCATTAGAAATTATCCTCACGTAACACAAATAAAAGTTTATGTGTAAGTATTTTGCTCAATTTGGTATGAAGCGTGGGGACAGACGTGTTTCTTTTCTTTTTGGAACTCCTTACTGGGAAAGTAGAAAGGTTAATAAAGTAATTCTAAGAGTTAAATTTTATATAAAATATCAATGTCTTTTTTTCATTTTCATATATATAGCAGGGCAGACGATGTTTCCAACATATATATTTCATTTCATCGAGTGGGAATCGAACACTGTGGGTTCGTTACAGTTGCACACTTATGCCCCTACTCCACTGCCGGCCTCAAGCTATACCAATTTATTTCCACATCCTCTCTCTGTTGGGTTAATTGAACACGCAATTTTTCAAATATTCGGCAGAAATCTATTCCCGCCTACCCTGCTTTTACTCTCTACAATTTTATAAGTGTGAACCCAAGACTATCAAAGCATAATCAATTTTAGGGTTCCCTAAACTATACAATCGGCCCTAATCTTCAGTGATACCCAATTACTCGTCTATCTGTAATAAATTTGCCCTAATCTTTTTTCCTATGAGCCAATCTCAATGTAAGCCCGCTTAGTTCTAATAAATCGTAAATAAGAATAGAAAATTGTTCAAGAGGCATTCTAAGTGTATTTCGGTTTTCTTTAATGTATATTATTCGCGATGGCTGTAGGTTCCATTTAGTACAGCTTTTTTTATTTTTATGACAAAAATGTAACTTGACATCTGGACAGCGTGTCACCTCACGATCCTCACACGGGATTTTATGTATATACCCCGACCCGCTCTAAAAAGACAAAACGCGGCGATGAGCTTTGGCATTCATTAATCAATAATTCGAATTCGGAAAGTTCTCTTTCTCAGCCTACATAGTTGTATGAGTTAAAAAGTGTATAAAAACCAGCCAAGTGCAAGTTGGATTTGCGCACGAATACCGTATATATCGTATAATACCGTACCGTAATATAATACCGTACGATTATCTATTAAAACAGCAGAAACATTACGTTTTTTGTATGGACGCCATATATTTTCATTCTGTTTTTTAATATTTGTTCTTATAACAGAAATAAATATATGAAAATTTCAACTGGATAACTATCGCGATTCATCAAATACAGCCTGGTGACAGACGGAAAGACAGATAGACGAACGGATGGCAGCGAAATCTTAGCTATAAGGTCCTGTTTTAAAGAATCTCGTTCTCTTTCATCACCAAACATAATGACAATATAAGATTGGAAAGTTAAAAACATATATTTAACAACTCTCTACTCTCCAAATGATAACAACAATTGTTTTATGCTGTATCTCGCATATAGTTAAAACATTTCGTAACTCACGTTACGCCAAATTTTTAAGATATTGAATTTTGAGTGACGGAGCTCAACGCCGCGTAACGTCATCGTAAATTGCTTTAACAGTCGGACACTGTGCCACGACGGCCTCAATGGCCGTGAACAAATTTTACTAAAAGCCTGCTTAGTTCTATCATCAGTGAATTAGAATATTAATTGTCCTTGAGACGTCCTTAGTGTACTTAAAGGCGTATTAAGACAAGATTATGTCACAATAGGTATGTTTAAATGTACGCAACACAATAGAATTCATATTTTATAAAAAAATGTAATCTCCCGCAATATTATTTGCGTAGACTTTACAATATTGAAAATCCCATTAGTTCCCGTTCCCGGTAGAAATTCAGACGTAAATGTCAGACATTAATGTATTAATTGTTTATTCTTTTACAGCTTATTGTCTCTCAGTAGTATTTGTTTTAAAACACAGCAGGGTAGGCTGAGGGAACCTAGTGTTAAGACACTCCTTTTTCTACCTTCTGCCGACTTCTAGAGGCATTGCCGTCCCCCCTGTACAAGCTCCTTATAAGTAAATTAGTAATTACACTTTGTCGTCTCACCATAATGTGGAAATAATTAATTCCCTTAAATGAGAACGAACGACTCTTGCAATTATATTTCTCCGCTTACGCCATTCATAATATTCATAATTACCGAAACAAATTAAAATGAAACAAATACATACATATATATAAATATATACATAATAATGTATCATATAATTAAACTCTATTGCGCCCGCGTAGCTTTTATTAATGAGTGTCATTTATAATTTGAATGTATACATCTGATATCATTAGTTCTAATGGTTCTGCGTAACAAGTTATCAGCGTTATGTATAGAGTATGTTTAAGTTGTCTTCTTGAGGCCGTCGTAGCTCAGTGGGTTAGCGTGTGGCTGGAGATAACATTTGTGGATTCGAACCACACCCAGGGAATTAATTGCTTATATTTTTTTTCATATACCCGCTCTTTGGTAGACTAAAAATATAAAAGAGTTAAAAGTTACGAAATTATACATAGTTATTTATGTTTTTAATCGACTTAAAAAATTAAGAGAATTTCTATTCGTTTGGTATATTTTTTATGTGTACACTGATTACGCCGAGATTTATGAACTGATTTAAGTGCTTCTTTTTGTGTTCAATGGGAGCTACTTGTTATTATTTTGCTCCACAAAAAATTGAAATGTCCCAGTAGTTTTAACATTTGTTTTAAAGATTTTAGTTATCTAAACTTATTTTATTATCTGTATATCTGATAAATGGGACTTAAGCTGCCTGTCCATTGAAACTGACTGAGCGTAATTTTCCAGTATTAATTCAAGCTATGTATAGTATTAAGTTTGAATTATCTTGTGTAGGGCTTGACACCGATTTCAAATGATGTATTCTGTTTTAAATATGCAAGAAATCAAAGGTTCTTTATTAGTATTCCTATTTGTTCACTCTGGCAACAAGACAAAAGCCCGGCGTTGGGTTCCGCCATTCAACGCAATGCCTCTAAAAATTCGGCGGAAAGTTGGGAACGGAGTGTCTTAACATTAAGTTCCCCCTGCCTACCCTGCTGAATACGAGATACAGCGTGAAGCTGATTTATTTTTAATATAAAAGTAATGTATTTTTAATTATAGAGGTCGGGTTTTTTTTAATTATTTTATTTTTATATTTTAACGATAAATTTATTATATCTTTAGTTCTAAAAAACAAAAAACTCGTACGCTATTATTTTAACTTTGTTAAGCTTTCATTTTATATTAATAAAAGTAAAACACTCTACCTTTGGAGTAACTCCAATATTTTTATTAAAAAATTTCCTCTCAAAATATTTACTTTGCAGCAGTAAGGGAAAACCATTTTTATTTTTAACAAAATTTCAAAACTGCCTGGAAAGCTTCACTAGCAAAATATGTACTATACCTACTGGATTTTATAACGGAACTAGTTGTAGCGCGCCACTTCGTTTCTGTTAAGCATAAAAAGTACAATTCCGTTGCCTTCCATTCTCATTGTTATTTCGGAATATGCACTTTTAATGCTTATCTATATTTATATCTGAAGGAACCTTTATGACATACAGATTTCTATGTCAGATCATTTCGGCTGTATACGAAATATCCTCACTTTTAAATTTAGCGGTTTGTTGCAGCTGAAACGAAGAGATAATATCGCCTGATAGAAAACTCTTCTAAGAAACGTATTTAACATATTTTATCTTATATATAAGTTGTAAAAGATAAAATGTGTAAAATATATCTTATAAGGGCATTAGTAAAATTGGCTTGATATAACTGAATTGAGATCATTATAGCGTAGTAGCATATCGGCGGCGATGTTTGTTAGTTTCATTCCCATTTGGGGGAAATTTTTATTTTGTGTGGATCTTTGGCGCTAATAGTACAATTTTCAAAAAAAAAATACTTAGCACCAAAATAAACAAAAAATCTCCTTGCATATCTTATCCAGCACGAAATAAAAGATTTTCAGCACTCCCTACTTAACACTACCTGAGTTGTGAACTTCATGTGTTCATTTAGGTTTCTATTAAACAATAGAAATCTAAATGAACACTCGGGGCCTAATTTAGCTTCACCGTTCCCCACATTCCTATGTAGGGAACGGTGATGCTAAAAATATGTCCCGATTATTACTCTCCTGAGGAGACAGAGAGAATCTGGGAACGTAGTGTTAATACACTCTATTCTCATGAGGACACTTCTGTTCCCCACTTTCAGTCGAATTCTGGAGACATAGCTTGCTGAGTGGCTTGCCTCGCTACCAGAGCTATGAAATGAAAATTAAAAATATTTTATTTCCCTAAATAGGAATATAAACTGTAGTGTCACACTCCTGCGTCATGACGGGCCTCCTAATTCTGAAACTATATTTTAAATATTTACAAGTTTAAATGGGTCCCGACTGCTAATACCAATTACGCTACACCAGAGCGAAGAAATGAAATTATGCAATATTTCATATTAATCGAGTGGGAATCGAACCCACAACCTGTCACGCTTGTTCCGTACGTCACAACTGGCATTACTCTCAAATTGACCAAATAATTATTATCGAATATCTATACAACGATACTCCACATAGTTCAACTATTTTAATTTCTTTCATTTTGGTAGTATAATGTCTTGTTGTTGCTGTGGTATATATTTATTAATGTTATGTTTTTAGTAGTCGATTGACGTAAGAATCATAAAAATGGATCACCCATATACATATGTACATAGACTGATCCATAAACATTAACCTCCTTTGGGTAAAAAAAGCAGGGACGCTATAGATACAATTGTGGATTAAAACAATTAGCAAAACATACAAGCAAGGGAGAGAATATATCACTATCTTCTCTTTCATATTCTCCTACTATATATACCTTATCTTATATATAAGTGAATTTAGAAGTTTATATAACCAAATATTTGAAACTAAGACTAGATCGTGATGTAGCATTTCAGTGTGAACTAATGTAATTCTAACATTTAAGCTATTCATGTTAAATCAGTGTGATAAACCACTGGGCACGTAATAGGATTTAGATAGAATTTAAAACCGACGTGGCGCAGTGGGACAAGGTTTGCCTGTTAGAGCGTTGGTTGTGAGTTTGATTCCCATTCCCCTGAGGAAGGGGAATTACTATATTTAATTTTTTTATATAAAAAGAACTGTTAACCTCAAAATATAAAAAGAGGGTGGAGCGGGGAAATTAAAAATAGATAAATGTTGTACTTTTCGCCGTGTGACTTACTTAGAATAGGATCACCCTGGTACTAGTGATGTCGTAAGAGACGACTAAAGTACGAGTGGAAGAGTCACGCCGCCAACAATGGCGACACACATGGGCAGACTCGACCGGATCATTACCACCCCCGACATCTAAAACCGGCGTGAAGTAGTGGCTTTATGCCTCTGCGTTTCGCATTAGGTAATGCCGGGCTCCAGTGCCCAACCACCTCAAAAGCTGGCAACGAACCAGTAGCTCTGGTATTACGCGGTATCGTGTGTGGCGGTGATCACTTACCATCAGGTGACCCGTACGCTTGCTTGCCATGTCTTTTTCCATAATTGAATTCACAGCCATCGTGTGCCATATACGGATACTATTGTTGTTGTTTCAGTTATTAGAAAACGTTTGTTTGTCCTTTAGGTAAATATCTTAAATATTTTGGCGTTATTTATACAGTTGGAAAATCATGTACATTCTAAGTAAGTCATATATATCGTCTCTCGTATATATAGGATATCGTAAAATGTATGTAATGGTATGCAAGCTCTCGTACTTTAAATACGTTTTCTTTCTGCTTCACGCTGTATTCCGTATACAGGGGGATAGGAAGAACGAATCTAATGTTAAGACTCTCCGTTTGCGCCGTTCTCTCGTCGCATTGCGTGCTGAGTGGCGGAACTCGCGCCGTATACACCAAAACGCGGTTGACACCAGAGCGGGAAAATTAAATTATTACACAATTCTTCCCACTGAATGGGAAACGAACCCACTGACAGTCACACCTTTGTGCAACTGCACCATGATGGCCTCACGTAATACGTATAATAATAGCTTACCAAAAATCATTATTGAATCTCATTGTAAGATTCTTTTATCTTTTCAGTATAAAACAATTACACAAGTTATCATATTTCTTATCATATTTGATATTAAGAAACTTTCGATATCTGCTTTCAATTTGTATCTTGAGTGGTATGAACGTAATTACAATATTGTTTAATTGACTGTGTGATTTTATAGCTTCACGCCGTATCAAGAATGGGTGGGGGGTATTTGGGAACGGAAAAAGTGGGGAACGGAGTCTTAATACTAAATTTTATCTGCCTACCCTGCTGTATATAGGATACAGCGTGAACCTGATTTATTTTATTTATTTATAATAATGTTACTTAAAAATGAACATTCTGTATACAATAGAAAATTAGTAATTCAATGAAAAAGATCTAAACAAATCTTAAATGCAAACTAAAAACGTGAACGAGTAATAAATAGTAAAATGAAATACTATTTCGCTTGCGGGTGAATCTTTTGTGTGGACGCTTTGCATTTGGAAACACTCTGTATTTAACTTCCTAGTTGAAACTACGGTTGTCAATAAAATGATTCAACATTACACTTTCTATTTAAGCTTTAGTTAAAGCTTTATATTATTAGTAGAAAAACTATATTAGTATGTATTTAAAATATATTTTAGGCCGTGGTGGCGCAGAAGTACAATGGTGCGACTGTAAATGCGACAGACCGTAGGTTCGATAAACACTCAAAGTAATGAAATATTTAATATTTTTATTTCCTGCCTCTGGTACAAGGCCTTCAGAATTCGGAAAGATGGAGAACGGCAGTGTCTTAATGGAGATGGAGTGTCTTAATACTAGGATCCTAGATTCTCTCTGCCTACCTTGCTATGCTCCTGTGGCATACAGCGTGAAGCTAATAAAATTTAGAACGTCGTGGCGTAGTAGTAGTGTGTATTTGTAAGCGCGACGAATGTATGACTAAATTATTTAGCATTTTCATTTCTTCGCCCTGGTAGCAATGCAAGCCGCGGCGCTAAATTCCGCGATAATCCGCATTGCCTTGTGAATTCAACAAAAAGTGGGGAAGGGGGTGTATTAACAACAGATTCCCTCTGCCTACCTTGCTACATATATATACAAGATTTTAAGTAAGCCTTTCTTAGTCGCCTTTAAATGAAATGATAAATTAAATTTCATAATATATGGATAAATGTACATACCATACGAGTATACATGATACAGGTTTTTCTTGTATTTTTAGTGTTACTAAGCATGAATCGCCCAATCCAATATATACCCACAAACCAATGATATATTAAGCGAGACAAAAGTTGCATCCAATGAAACTTATCACTGAACTAAAATGGCGTCGAGACGTATTTTACTGTTTATGCGATAATTCAAGCTTTTGCTGTTTTATTAAAATAATTGTTGACAAAAGAACTTCAAAGAGAGTTCTTTTTATTACACTCGTTAACGGTGTCGTTCATCTTACTACTTTGTATTGTGTGCATGAGAAGTTACGGAGTTATGAATTTATATATGAAAAGCGAGGCGAGGCGAAGGCGAATGGCGCAGGGGCACAAGCGTAAATGTGATACGAATATATATTAAAACATAGGGGCAACAGTTCAAGTTTCATCAAAACTGGCTTAGGAGTTTTTAAGGTAAGGAAGGATATTGAGTATCCATGTATGTTTGGAAGCGACATGTCAAAATAAATAACTAACCATGTTTAATAACTCGGAGAACTCTATTTGTATTTTAAACAAATTATAGTAAAAATATTTTTTTATACATATTGACCAATCCAGATACAAAATCTTAGATCAAAGTTTGAGTAACATACCTACTATCTCTGAAATGGCCACCTCTACGTGTTTCCATTTACACGAGTAACTTTGTCTGTGAACCAAACTCAATTATAATTCAGAAAGCAAATGGTACAGATCGGTACACGTTCTATGGAAGTTGGACTCGTTGAAGCGCCTTTGCTTTGTATTTGACTTGTTAATACTGGCACATTTCTTTTTTTGGTTTAACTTTGTATCCCACATGAGCAGCGTAGGCAGAGGGAATCTAATGTTAAAACACTCCGTTCCACATTTTATGGACGGAGAATTTTTCTTTTTTTTCTAAAATATGTTCATTTTCTTATTATGTAAAATTGTTATTGGTTATTAAATCACTTCAAACATTTAATTTTTCTGTATCACATTCCCTTTTGTTACGAATCCACAACATTATTTCGTTTTTCGATTTTTTTTCGAACATGAGGTTAATGCTGTTAGCCCTATTGGCTTTTACAACGACATCGGTTGGACAGGGAAGAGGGTATTCTCCCTGAATAAAAGTAAACACTTTGTGGCTATCTGTAAGTGAGTCAACGGCGGGAAGGGCACCCCCTGCTGGGCCCGAACCTTGGCTTGCGGTAGATTTAAAAAATAATACATTTTCAAAGTAAGAGTTACAATACTAATATTGTTTTGAGGTCAGTAAATATATTTAAAATGTTATTATTTCTACCAGTAGAAATCGAACTGATAATTTATATATTTTCGTCGTCCCTGTACATTTTTCGTTCGCTTTCTTAACTAAAGATAATGTTCAGCATTATTCTGAGTGTTCCTTAGATTTTATAATATCTTTAAGGTGTATTGCAGTTCATTTATACAATTAATTAATTAATTTAGCTTCACGTTGTATTTGGCACATACATGGCAGAGTAGACAGAGGACATCTGGGAACATAGTTTTAAGACACTTCGTTCCTATTAATATATTTCCGTGTATCACTTCGCGGAAATCAAGGGGCATTGCGTGTTTAGTAGCGGAACTCAACGCCAATTTACCTAACCGAGTCTTGAAACTACGCGACGTCGAATGCTAAAATATGGCATATACTTTCCTTGGTCTGTTAGTGGAGTGCACTTAGAGATGATTCTTCAAAGCTCCTACGGAAACGGATAGAGACATTTTTATATAACTAGTAATTAAATAAAGGACGTTTATATTTCTTGACTTAACGCCACAAAATTATTAAATGGAAAATGCAAAGTTTATTTTACTTTATAAATATTTTCTAGTTAAAGTATCTGTTCTTAGTAAGGAGCTTTAGCTTAGAGCTTAGTAATTATTTTTCTAGAAAGGACGCTAACGACAGAAGTTGTGACAAGAGTATCTAAATATCATGATAACGAGATATGAAGATATGGCTCAGTTGTTAAAATTTATAAAAATTGTAGATGATCACAGGTTTGAGTTTTTAAGGAACTTCAGCATTTAAATACTTTTCATAATATTAAAAAGGGTACAAGATAGTAATTGAATTGAAATATGCATAAATAGTCTTATTTTGTGGTAGAAATCACTATTAAAATTAAAGAAAGTAGAGAGGATAGGCACAAAGAAATGATATTTAAATTAGATATTTAAATTGTTATATGTTTTCTTACACCTATAATTTCGCCTGAGTGGTCTAATGTAATCAACTAAGACTTAACACACAAATAAAGCTTTTACAATCGGTCCTAACATTCGTAGCATGATGTAATATATATATAGCCCTTATCAATAAATGAAGACCAACACAAGAAAAAAAATAATTCGAACTAATAGTTCCTGACATTATTTCGTTGAACCAAACAAATTATTCAGCTTTGCGATTTTTGTATAAAAGTATAAATACACAGATATAAATATTATTATACATTACGTATTTAAAAATGTTAGTAACTGTTAAATATACTCGTATAGTACCTACAATTGAATCATTTCCATTAAAAAAATATTTTTATTTTATTTTCTAAGTAAATGTTTAAGAAAAGAAAATAAAAAAACTATGTTGCAGGTAAGGGAATTTTACTTGCGGATTCTTCTACTATCTTTTATATGTATATAGAACTCCTACATTACTCGTATCAAAGGAGTAACTCATATTTACTATTGAGAACGGACGATCAAAACTACTGGACTAAGATAGGGTGTCTCTACGATAACGAGAACATAATGTACATATTGTATTAAAGTTGATAGTAGTGGCTAATCACTCTAAAAATTATCCCATAAAGCTATTGAAGTATTTAACACTTCTACAGGGTAGACAGAAAGAAACTAGTTTAAGACACTCTCATAAAAAAATATCAATTCATTCCCGCCGCGCTTACAGCCATACGATATACTCACTATACCATAATGGCCTTAAAATATATTAAAACAAATGTAGGCGAAGCTACCTGTTTTCCCCTATAATGAGAATCTGTGACCTTCGATATTAGCAATATCGATTCCACAAGGCCTCGACAGTAATAGTCGTTAGTAACCTGATTGATCTATTATTGGTAAACATTCCTCAAGCCTAACAAAGATTAATCATGTTTTTCTTTTGCTTGTAACTTTTGCGTATTATATTTATTTTTATGAATGTAGATAAAAAAGTATCTTAATGGGAACATGGGAACTAAAAATGTGGTCGAAATAGAACCTTTAGTGGAAAACGGATTATCTTATTACGAGGTGTTGTTTTCTCTTTTTTTACTTCACGCTGTATTCCGCATGTAGATGGGTAGGCAGGCAGAAACCTGGCAAACTAGTGTTAAGTCACCCCGTACCGTTCCCAACTTCCCCCAAATTTTTGAGATTTGCGTGTTGAACGGCGGAACTTAACGCCACGCTTTGCCTCATTACTAGAGGGAGAAAATGAAAAATTTAAATATTTTATATCCCTGAGGAGCAATCGAACCTACAACTATCGCTTTTACAGTTTCACGCTTGTATTAGTGTTTCACGCTTGTGCCCCTTCACCATCTCTATGCTATATTTTCTCTCTGTGCTGTTTATTTTTGCCGAAATGTAATGACTATATATTTTACTACATTTTTTTTAGCTTCAGTTTATTCCTAGCGGGGCAGACAGAGTGACCGGAGCGCCAAACACTTCGATCTCTGCATACCTCTCGTGCCTTGTCCGCTGTTATCAATGTATGCATGCTTATGCATCAACATGATATACATAAGCATCAACATATGCATATTCAGCATAGGCACGAGGGCTTTTCGGAAGACATGCCTCCTTCGGAAGGTCCTTATGCAATTTATGTGATGTTGAAATTTAATAAGGATGTCTTAACTATACACTACATCATCGTAACACATTTACTAATCTTATAAAATTGGATCATTTGTTTGAATTTTTAACCGAATTCTGTAAGAAAAGGAGGTTTTCGATTGTATTTTTTTATGTCTATTACTCCAGAACTTTTGACTGGGTAAACCGATTTTGATGATTTTTTTTATTTCAAACCTAGCGCTTTTCGTGTGGTCCTATTTTTTTTATCCTTTTCTGACAATAGTATCTAAGAGAAAATCATATAAGTTTGAAATTTACATTAGGTATGTGCGCGACAAATGGACGAATAACTCAATATCACGCCAACCGATTCCGATGATTCCTTTTTATTTGAAAGTTGGGTAAGGTTTTGATTAAGGGATCCGATTTAAATTGAAAAAAATCGTCGTGATCGTTAATGGGTAAAGGGGGTGAAGGCGCATTTAAAAACTAGTATATTACCAACCCAATATATACACAGCAGTGTATTGTAAATATTTGTTTATTCTGTAAACCGGGCTGGATCTGTAGTTTTAATAGATTTCCTTTTTATTCTATAATAATTGTCTAACGTTATCTTTTTTCTATCAGTCAATTTCCTTCGTGTGTTTTCAATAAAATGTGATATAAGCGACGTGAATTGTGCTCAACCAGCACAAAACGAAGGTCTGAACTTAAACAAGTAAGTTCCTAATAGTTAGAGAGTATTATTTAGAACAACGAGGTTCTGTTCAATTTCCATTAAGCATCATACATAAAGAACCAACACCCATCAAGTTGTTCAAACAAGTAGATTATGAGGGAGAGGGAGAAATTATAGGTAACATTATGTATATACAATACTTTTCTAAATTCTAATGAAATCAATAGTAAAATCGATAAATGTGATTTTGTTCGTGAAACATTGTTTTTTTTTAGCTTCACGCTGTATCCCGCACATAACAGGGTAGACAGAGGGAACCATCACTCCATTCCCCACTTTCTGCCGAGTTCTGGAGGCTTTGTGAACCATTGTGCTAGTATAAATATTTTAGCAAATAATTAAAATATCTAAGACTTATTTATTTGTTAGTTATTATTAATTTCATTTTTTGTAATTTAGTTGTATCTGAAGTATAAAAAATCTAATTTATAGTGTAAATAGACAAATTTGTAGTATGAAACCTATATAAACCTTTAAAACAACGTAATACACTTCATTTAGTTACGATTAACTTGGTTTCATTTAAAATTAAATATCTTCAATCCACTCATTAGTTTATCCATCCTTCCAGATATCCTTTGATAGTTCACATATTCAAAGATATAGAAAATAGTATAAGCTCAAATGTTTTATTACAAATAAAAATTAGAGCAGAGTAATATTTTATTTCATATCTCTGTATATTAATAAATATAATAAATAAATTAAAACTAAACAATTATGTATGAAATGGTTAAATATATTAGGATTGCTTTATATAACACTATTAACACCATGTAAGACTTAATAATATTTAAGACCCCCTCCTTATGAAACTACACATAAAAATATACTTACCAGTTTTAGAGTCAATATTTATAAATCATTAAAATCCAGAAATTTATAACACAAATCATATATAATCACAATATTTGTTATTACACTCGACAACTAAAGTTTTTCATACAATGCCGAAATCCTCGACCAGCGATGTTCACCGCGCGGCGGTCGGCGTGATACTGACTGAGCTTAAAGCTCTGTACTGATAATGGATAAAAAATATATGCAAATTGGGAAATAGAAATGTCGTAATAAGAATGGAGGGTCTAAACACTAGGTTCCCAGGTTCCCGCTGCCTAAACTGCAATGTGCAGGATACAGCATGAAGCAAAAAAAATGTTTTATTTTCATTTCAGCAACTTATATGTTAAGAAAAAAGATAAAGACATATCCTAACAGTAAGATCACACTTGTCATGTCATGACATAATTAGTCATGGAGACGTTTATCTCGAGGATAAAAAGCATTCGGTAATGTTTGGGATCTTTTGGCTTGTATGTAGTGTAAATAATGAAAAACTTCAAATTCACCATTTTCCATGTATATTATTTATGTTATATATAAGAATATATTTCAAATTTCTCCTTTTTATATTTCAGGCCATATAGAGAAAAAAAATGTAAAATAATTTCTTCTAGATAATTTGATGATCTTCAACTTGGTCTCACTTATTTTTGATATCATTTATCATTTAGCAGAAAAATCCAAACAACCGAAAAGTTTTTACATTCGACCTTAAATAACTTTTTTAACTTACAATAAATCGATGGAAACTTCTTTGATATTTTATTTGTAATGGTGTACCCAAAGTCTTTACCAATATTCAACTCCGTCCAATTAAATTTTTGTTAATTAATAATTTTATTTTGAGGCCGGTCGTGGCGTAGAGGCGCAAAGTGTGATTGTAAAATCGACTGGTTGTGGGTTCGATCCCGGCTCGAGGAAATGAAATATTTATATTTTCATTTCTTCGCTCTGGTGTCAAAGCAAAGGCGGCGTTGAGCTCCACCCTTCAATACGCCTCGAGAACTCAATGTTTCCATCGTTAGGGAACCGAGTGACTTAACACTAGATTCCCTCTGCCTACCCTGCTGTTTGCGGGATACATCGTGAAGCTGATTTGATTTTTATTTGACCGTTATATTTGTAGCTCGCCGTGGTGTTTGGCGTTCCTCTCTAACTACCCTGTTGGGGATAAAGCGTGAAGCTATATAAAAAAATTTATATTACTTTATTCGGCTATTTTCTTTGATGTAACTGATCGAATAAAGTATCCCTATTTCATTAACATGGTTTATTTATGCGCAATTAAAATTTAAATATAGGTACTTAATACAAGTAAAAAATTGTGTACGAAAAAATATATCATAAAAAATTGAAAAGAAAAAAGAAGATAACACCAAGGTGGCGCAGTTGGATAATTGAACGGGGAACGAATTGTTTTATTATACCGTTCTGGTAGACAAAGCACGGCGGTAATTTCCACCATTCACACATAATATTTGGGATATTATTTGGGCAGAATGCGGACGGAGTGTCTAAACACTAACTACATTTTATAATGAAAAAATAAATATACCTATTTATCCTAGACAGCTAAGCATTTTCAGAGTATCTAGAAAATAAACTTGAGAGTTAA
>DWGR01001802.1:0-15048 GCA_018247715.1 Heliconius burneyi | reverse complement strand
GGGTACAGTCCGAAGCTAAAAATAAAATCACAAATAATATACGAGTACTACTGTACTATATAGAAGTTGACATAACCAAAACACATTAAAACTCATTGGAAGCCAAGTAATGGTTTGACGAGAAAATATGTGGGTAGCTTATGTTGTATAGTACCAATCGGGTATTTTGAAATTAATTTGCTTTTGTTCATTGTATTGTTTGATAAGGAGAATTATGTTTCCATATGATATACTGGTTCTTATTTGTAAAATATTAGGATCTTCACTGCTTAACAGGGTTATAGAATCAAGTGTTAAGACACTCTGTTTTCCCAACACATTCAAGATATTACATGTTGTGTAACGGAATTAAGCCCCCTTTTTTAATAGAAGACTTTCTCTTCTCTTTTCAACCTTACACTGCTAAAAGTTAGCCTCAGGTACAGCCGCCTTTAGATATTAGAGAAATAAAAGTTATTAAAGTATAATTCTTCCCTAAATATTGATTGGAAACACAATCAGGCGTTTAGAGTCAGATATTGTTTGTCCCAGTGCCTTATTGCGCATAGTAAAAAATAAAAATATATGTATGCACATTTTAACAAGGCCCCTTACACCTATACTTGAGGCCGTCGAGGCGCAAGGGCAATAGAATGTGACTGTAACGCAACGGTTGTGGGTTCAATCTCCACTCGAGGGAATAAATTATTATTTTTTAATATTTTCATTTCTTAACTCCGGCACCAAGTGTTTTTACACTAGGTTCCCTCTGCCTACCTTGCTATAAGTAGGATACAGTGTGAAGCTGTTTATTTAAAAAGTTATACTTGGGTCGTTACCCACTGCTCTGAGCTCCTCACACTTTGCAGTGTGCATGGCACGACGAATCCATGGAATGCTAAGTTGCTTCTTGTCTTTAGAATATTCACGGGACGTTTATTTATTTGAGCACTCCACATTTCGCGGAGTACTTACACTAGCTTGCCTTTTAGAGCTAAAACACTCCGTTTTACATTTTTCTCCCGATTTTTGCACGTTGAAGCAAGCGCAAAAAATGAGATTTAAATCCGAACTTATCCTCTCATTATAAAATCATAATATATGTAAATTCGTTGTAAAATTTTCTAGAGCAAAGTCCCAAGACGTCGAAATCTGGCATTAATAAATTTGTGTCAGCGATAGTCTATAAATCATTTTCGTTAGAAATTCATTTGCATGCTAATATGATTGTGCGGGATGCATATTAAAATTGGATATTGACCTAACATGAGGATGTTTGAATTATTAGAAAGAGCATTAAAAATATAAATTATAATATAAGAAGGTTACACAGAAGGATCAAAGTGTTAAGACACTGCGTTTCCTAGTTTTCGCCCAATTTTATAGTTTTCTACTAGAGTAGACATGAACATAATTCAAAATACGGTCATTCCCTTGATTGGAAATCGAACCCACAACCATAGTTTACAGACAGATATCATCTATTCCCGCACACAGCAGGGTGGGCTAGGGGAACCTAATAATACTAGTGTTAATACACTCCGTTCTTCACTTTCCGCCGAAGTTTTGCGGCAATGCATGTTGAGTGGCGAAACTCAACGCCGCGCTTTGCCTCGACACTAGAGCGAAGAAATGAAAGTATAATAATATATTAAAACAATGTTTAAAATTTTCACACTTATTTATTACGTAATCATTAAGTGGTTATCAACATCAAAGGCTCACTAGCACTACGTGTATATTTTGATTCATAGAAGCCCTTACAATGTAATAAGTAGTTTATTTGTATGTAGGATATGACTTCTGAACACCTTGAAGTAGTGAAGGTCGGTCGTTACTGCTCCTTGCAACCTATTTTCATCCAACTTGGAGTAAAATGATAGTAGATTCTAGTAGTTACGTAAAAGAAAATCGGAACGTATTTTGTGAAGTAGGTAAAATTAATCTTGTAAATGATTTTCGATGCTTAAAATAGTTGTAGATGAAATTAAGATATTAGGTTCACTTAACTTACCGCCGTATACTGTTTAACCAATGTAAATTGAAAGACAACAAACAAATGTTACAAAATATTAGCATTCTCCCACTAGGGCTTTAAGTCAAAACAACATGGAAAAATATTTATATCGACCTTTTGTAATAATAAAACGTCCACAACGAATCTTACTCAATTTCATTAAAGCGGTTTACGTTGTATCCCACAATTCGTATTAAGTCACTCCGTTGCCCATTCTTCGCCCAATTTTCGAAAAATTGCGTGTTAAGTGGCGGAATTCAACACCACGATTTGTCTTGTTGCCAGGACGATAAATCAAAAATAACACATTCTCTCTACTAGCAATCGAACCTGCAACCGTCGCGTAAAGCCAGATGCTATGCCCCTGCGCCACGATGGCCTTTGGCGGTATTCAATTGAAATTATATTGGAAAAATTACATTTAAGATTTCCCCATCGGAAGTCCATCAGTGGCCACGTATACGTGACCGAAGTATGAAGTATTTACGTTTAAATTTATTTATATTCAATACTCGTTCTTAATATACCAGACATATCTTCGGTGGAGCGAATCTGCATACAAATTGTAAGCTTGGCACTTCCATGGCATTGGTGTAAGTTAGACGCGCGATTTTATTGTCTTAAGATAGTCGTAGGGATAAAAAAGTTTTTTTTGACATGAATAAATATATCGTTTAAAAACAATAAAAAACACATTTTTCTAAACTACAGCTGAAAGCGCTCGGAGCTATAAATTATATGAACGTAAACTCAAGTGATTTTAAGTTACCTCTGAAATATTCCTGGCTCCATCATCAGATTAGCTATATTACGTATTTTTTTGTAACTTTTATCAGCTACGCATAACTGCGAAGTTTTATGATGATACTATTATTAAAAGTGGGTCAAATTAAGGTCCTTACATTTTATTACATAGTTACCTACATCGTTACAAGTTCATCTAATAAATTATTGTTTATAATCTATATTTATGTAACCTACAACCTGTCTTGAATGAAGAAACGAACCTTCATGAAGAATCTAACCCACAACACGTTTACAGTCTGATGATGTGCAGCTGCGCCATGATGGCCTCGATTTTGCTACAATGGTTTTATTATGGTCACTCTTACTTGAAATTATTTATAAGTTTAAAATACCGTATATGAAAATTAATATAGTAGAGTTAATTATTTATGACAAAAATATATATTTTTTACTTATTTATTAGAGGAGAAGTCTGTATTTTTACTCATTAAAATAAGCCACCTAAATTCCACACAAAAATATTGAATATAAATGTAAGGCCAAAGTAAAGTTTAATTATACAACTCATAATATATTCGTACCTTACAATTTTCAGCCCTTAATTGGGGACGAATAATTCTCTATAGTTTACATTTAGGTAGGATCACAAAATTTTAAAGGTCGCCTTTTAATATAGTCTGTTCTTATTATCTTACTATTTAGCTGTCAAAGTAACAAACGCTGTGTTATTTCAGTTTAAAGGATAATAAAAGAAATATAAAGGTTATATGTCCTAAAAGTTACGACTCTAATGACTGCAGTAGTACATTCTCGTGTCACTAGTTTAGTTTTAAACAAAGTAAAAAGTTTTTAGCAAAATGTTTATCATGTATGTATGTATATGTATTGAAAATATGGATGTTACAATCAAGAGAAATTTTAGTTTTAAAATTTTGATTTTGGATTCCAGTGGGGTAAAGATGGTAGAATATTATAACTAAATTATTCCTCAAAATGAGAGGATTGACCTTAAGTTACTAAAACGTGGTAGTCTATAGTCTGCACTGTAAACATCATACAAATCAATCACTTAATAACGTCGATTAGTTCACTTGTTTTTCTTGCCTCAGTAACAGATCAGCGTCATACGATAATACCAGTGTCATCGAAATTTTATAAAAAGAAACACAATAAGCAAATTTTAATCATATTTCTACTCAAATTTCAAGAATATAAAAATTTACAATGTAGTGAATATATTAGTTTTTAATAAAAATTTAAATTGAAATTTAAGAAAGGCGAAACAAAAGGAACATATAAAATGGAAACCGTGAGATAATTCAAAATGTGGTGTCGATTTCTAACATTCTGCATTCTAGTGACTCTAATCTTGTTCATAGTGTTGAGCTGTATTTATAAGCGTCCAGTCCTGCACCTGTTCTTTCATAGATGCTGTGGCGATGACATAGAGAACGACCAAGTAATTTTTGAAAATTTCGGCAACAACTTTCTTAGAGAACGTCTAATTGATAACACTACTTATGTATATGAGGATTTTATAATAAACACTCACGATCCAAGGTCAAGGGAAGTTCTGGAAAGCGCTGAAAACAATCAAGATGTGTACAGTGAAATAGAATTTAATACAGATAAAGACTACAAGACTACTTACGTCAATGAGTAACGGATTGTCATATATTATTTAGAGAGGTCATCGTGGCGCAGTGGCTCATGCTACTCATGCCACTGCGATCATTCGCATCGATCCTCCTGGAGCCAATAAATTATTTTAATTTCCTCGCTCTGATAACAAGCTCAAGTGCAGCGATGAGCTCTGAGTGGCGTTGAGTTTTGTAGAGTTATGTGGAAATGGAATGTTTTAATACTTGGTAGGGGTAAACTGACTACTTTGAAAAAAAAAATATTTCACTGTCTAAAACATATTTCTATAAAAAGAATTTGGTGTACTTAAAAACTAAATATGTGTGAATAAATTATTATTCTGGAAAAGTTTGTTCTTGTGTCCTTAATATTATATACATTAATCACGTTGTAAGGATGTTATTGATTTGGTTGAACACGTTTATCTCAGGAAATATCTAAATTAAAAATTATAAATGTTGGTTAGTCCATTCATCGAGAAAGGTTTGATTATTCATATATCACGCTGACTGTTTCACTGCTAAACTACAGAGGGTAGGTACAGGCTTGTCACTGATCAGAGTTCCCCCGGGCCCTTTCAAAGTGTCGGACACAACTCTCAGCTATTTCCATTCGACCACGCGGGGGAAGCCGCAAGTAATAGAAGTAATGATAATTTGTTTGTAACTATATCTACATTTTATCACAACTTTGTAAAGTCAATCAATGAATTAACTATAATATTTTCTACTACTGGGCCCCATGTGGCTTCGCCCATTCTAATTATACAAATAATTATTTAAAGTGTATTAGGGGAAAATAATTTAATTATTGTAAATTAAGTAATTTGAAAAATTGATGTGAGTTGGAAGATACGAGATGGATGTCGGAAGGCATATTACCGCTAGTAAAAGGGATAATGTTGTCTCAGCTGCATTAATGAGATCATGAAACGACATCACAGTTGCACGTTGGTACACAATGTAGGCAATCCCACGCCCACGCCCACGTTTCCGTGCCGTTGTACGGCACGGAAACGTGGGCATTATAGGAAAAGAATGAAAAAAGATGAATGCTGTGTTGTTTGTGTGTCAGCTCAGCTTTTTGAACCCACAATAACGATATACACAGAATGGTATGGTACTAGCGAGGATATCACGGCGAGAATGAAGAAGAGCGGGCTCAGTAGGTTTGAGTATGTTAAAAGTATGAGTGATGAAGGAATGCCCAAAAAGATTTATGAAGGAAAAGTGAGCGTTAGGATAGCTAGAAGGAGACCTTGGTTGACCTCCGAAAATAAAGTATCAAAGATACTTAAGAAAGTTCATGTAAAAAGTATGAAGTTGATGACGGTGGACGAGGCGAAAGAGGTATGCAGAGATCGTAGCCTTTGGCGCTCCGTTCTCTGTGACTACTCCGCTAGTGATACAGCGTGAAAGTAAGTAAAATTATTTAGTATCAAACATTTGAACATACAAGTAAACAAGAATTATAACAACAATCAAACAGCTACGTTACAATTAATTGTTGTTTATCCCATAAATTAATAAGTTAATAAATTAAATCATTTCAAGATAGAAACAAATAAATATTTTCAATAACAGTGCAATCAGCACGAACCGGCGCCGATTGATTGAACGCGGCGTAATTCATACGGTAATGAAATAACAAAACATTACTATGGTAATTATAAAATCTCTGGGGGTATTACAACAATATCTACCCAGAATTAATTTGCTTCAAGTTGAGGTTTCGGCACAAATTACACGCGAACTTGGTTTTATTTGTAAACAATGATTTTTTTGCTGCTTCTTAATAGACTTCTTTTTTCGAAAACAAGAAGATATTTGTTAAATATATAATATTTTTTTTAAGTCTGTCCTTCGATTTCTCTTTCGTTTCTGGATCGATTTCAATTTTAAATACGATAGCGTCAATAGATTTATTTTAACCATATATATATAATCACACTGGTACACATCAATTTTGTGGTTTTTCATTGGCAAGAGTAGTCGAATCCTGAATAAATACGGCTAGGATTTTACTTTGATGACACGTATTTCACGTGTTGATTCAGGTACCTAAATATATAAAAAGAGGTAACTGACTTATATGTCTGTAAACAGCTCAAACTAGATCAAAGGCAAAATTGATATACAGATAAATATAACATTTTATTTCTTAAAGGTTTTTCAAACTTTGGAACGTTTTTCGTTTTAATTTTGTAGAAAACATTTGAAAATTAAAACTTAAGTAATGCAACAGGTTCCCACATTGGAGGATGAAATAATTAATATTTTAATTTTTCTTGCTTTCGTAGGCAGTTGAGTAGCGTAGAGTTCCGCCACTTAACTCAATGCATCCAGAATTCAGTGATGGGAAATAGAAGCGTCTTAGTGGGAATGAAGTATGTTGTTACTAGTTTTCCAGGTTCCCTTTGCCTGCGTCAGAACATATAATAATAAAAATAAAACAATTTCTCAGTACATAAAGTCAATCGTATATGAAAACACTACTACTAAATTGTATTAGCATAACTTATAACATATTTAAGATTTTATCCCAATTCTAGCTTTGGGCTAATTGTGATGCAATCAGGCAACGTTTGACTGTAAGTTGATGATTGTGGATTCGATCTCCACTCGAAAGCATTATCATCATCATTATCACCCTATCCTGGAGGAACTAATTTACTTCTCTTTCTTGATTTTGTAAAAACAATGTACGGCGTTGATTTTCAACCCTCATGACAGAATGTCTCGAAAGGAAAGTAGAAGACTGAGTACCTTAATAATAAGTTTTATCCATATCCGCTATATACGAGATACAGTGTGAAGCTGACTTTTTGTCCATTAATAAATATTGATTGCTGCAGTGGTAAGTATTTTTGTCAGAAATATTATAAGAACGAATATCTTAAGTTATGCGTTCCGATAATATCTATCATAGTATTAATACAAAGTAAATAAAAGAGAACACTTTCTTTTACTCCATATTATTATTTTATTTCCAGTTAACGCACGAGAGAAAGCGAACGTTTTAAGCATTTTGCATGAAACGTGAAAATCTATATTATCCTTTTCTTTGAAGTAATTGAAGCCAGTTTAAATAAACAAGGAAATTTCAAGCACTACTAAATTAAAAATGTAAGCGAATGAAAATCAAACCGTTAAAACATATAAGTATATTTATATATTTAATTAAATAGTATAATAATAATGATGAAAAGAATAATATGCCATCTTGGCGCATTGGTACAAGCGTGCGACTGTAAACGAGACGGTTGTGGGTTCAATTCCTGCACTAGGCAATAAAATTATTAATATTTTTTTCCTCTCTATACCTCCATTCTACACGCTGTAGAATTAAGCGATAGTGGGGGACGAAAGTGTCTTAATGGGGAACAGAGTATGTTAGTATTAGATTTTCAGGTTTCCTCTGCCTACTATGCCTACTAATCCTTTGGTGGATTCTATAGAGTGTCGAGGTATTGTATAGAAACAACCGGCCATAAGCTTCCTCTAATTCCCCCCAAATTGCGCGCTGGTCCAGGTAACTACACCTAGCGAGTCACCAGGGCGACCTTGAACATAGTCAAGTTATACTTAAGCTTCGTAACATAAAGACATATTTTTCACCTTTTAACTTTTATCTTTATATAATTTCCCAAAATGGAAAAGTCATTGCAAGTCGACAAGGAATTTAAACAAAGCGACCACAAAATGCAAACGTACCTAATACTTTTATTTCATTCTTAACGTATTTAAAGTATTCTACGCTGACTGTATTTAAACTGTCGCTGTTACTTCAAGGGATATATAGAAAACAAAATGTTTTATCTCAAAATCAATTATTATTATTAAACTTTCTAAGCTTTACCAAATTTTCAAGATGGTTGTGGGTTACGTGGTCTATTTACAGAAAAATTCTATTTACATTTAAAATTATCTTCATTTAAGCGATACGATAAAAGCGTTCAAGATATGACGTTTGGCTCCGTCTCTCGAGATGCAATGTCACGAAAAGTTGGGCGGAAAGCAGGGACGTCGGTCCTTGTCTACCAGAGTGCGCGTTAATCAATATTTAATAATTGAAACTTTAAAATTTTAAACTTTGCAGGTCTTGCTTAATTTAATTAGTACTAGTTTATTTACAAAAGTAAATCGCGCGACAAGCTTTATGATTATATAAGTTGTGTATAAAGAGGTTATGAGTTGATAGTTGAAATTTAAAAGAAAAATTTTATTTTCTCCTTTTTAGATCGTTCAATTAATCACATTATTTTTCTAATCATTCTCGGCAAGCACAACTGCAATACGGGTATCAAATGTGATACCCGTATTGCATAAATAATAACTATTCCGCCATCTTGGATATTCCGCCATACTGGAAAAACGTTACATTATTTTTCGAGTTACTCTCAATTGTAGAAGCTCCATACTCCATATTGTAGAAGCAGACTAAAAATAACTATTTAGCTTAACTTATTTATTAATTAAACGTGTATACAAAATTTCATTTCAATACATTGGAGATAATCTACTTTAAAATTGAAAGACTCAAAGATATCCTCCTAGATATTCAAAGATTTCATCCGAACCAACATACAATAAATATACACATAATACAAATAATACAATTGCAAGCTTTTAAAAACATGAAGATGATTAGCACTCGATTATCTTTTATTAAGGCGTCATGTCATTATTTCTTATAGTTAGTAGATCAGAAAAAGTGCGTGTACAAACAGATAAACAAACAGACAAAAATTTAAGAAAATATGTTGCATTTTCTATTAGTTATTTTAAAGCCAGTTACATTGTTTTTTCGCAAATATATTCGACGTACAGACACAATTTTTTTTATATTTTAGTATAGATAATTTACACTACACAGTATAAATTCAAAATTATTAGTATTGTTATAAATATAGGATATAATTATAATGATATAATCCTCATTATATGAAAAGCGCTTTAAAATTTATACGTATTATCGGGAAAATTCTAACACGAACGTAATATTATGTTAATAAAATTTAAATGTGATTGAACTCATTATCTAAAATAAACACGTAATCTAGTATCGACAGTAATTTGTACTCGTTGATTGAATTTATAGCACATTTAGAGCGGAATTGCTTTATAAATTTCAATTAATTATTTTAATTAAATATATACATATTGACAAAGTATCGGCGCTGTTTTAAAGGCAGTTACAGCCCTCTTCCTAAATAATTAGTGTTGAATTTACCGTTCGCTCTTTCTGAATTTCTGCCGAATTCTGGAGGCATTGCGTGTTGAGCGGCAGAACTCAACGCCGCGCTTTGCCTCGACACCAGAGCGAAGAAATGGAAATATAAACGTAAATAAAGATTCCCAATAACATTACCTCCCGATCCCGATCGACCCTCTTACGATGTTATTATAAGTATAGATATAGGGTGAAACTGGAGGAAAAAAGAAAATATTTAAATACCTTTTCAAGTACATTATAATGTGGTCACTAAAAGTTTTGCGTTTTGCATTTTTTACGCTCCTCAAGCTTTCTATTCAATATCACGCTCCGCTGTAACAGCTGGGTCAGGACAAAGCGTTAGCGTGTGCTATCTCACACAGTAATGTGATAGAATTTACATTTAAAGAGTATTTTTAAAATTTATAATTATATTTTTTTTTGATGCCAGTCGTTGCGTAGAGTACAAGTGTGAAACTGTCAACGCGACAGTTGTGTGTTCGATTCCCATTCGAGGAAATTAAATATTAAATATTTCGTTCGTTCGTTTTGATGGCGACTCAAGCCACGGCGTTGAGTTGCGCCGCTCAACACAAAATGCCTTAGAGATTCGGCAAAAAATGGAGAATGGAGTGCCTTGTAGCTGGGGGGTAAAAGTAGCGTAAAGGAGAGTACTACCCAGCTAAATACAGGATATAGCGTGAAGGAATAAAAAATGAGTATAAACCATTTAACTAAATTTCAACCCTGTACTACAAATATTATATTTATTTACCCTCATCTATAAAATATTATACACGAAATGGTGCGTGAGGGTAGTTTAACAGGCCATTTGTTTTTCATACAGCGGCTACCACTATCTCTATAGTGCACACGTTGGCCATGTCGCTCTTCGTTTTAAATTGCTTAGGATTTTTTTTTCATTATGGTACATGAATATACTACACTTCGAATTTTTTACTTGGAAGTTTAATATATATAACAATTAATAAAGAATATAAGGCCGTCGTGGTGCAGCGACACAAGGGTGTGACTTTGTGCGCTGCAAAATCGACTGGTTGTGGGTTCGATCCCCACTCGAAGAAGTGAAATATTTATTTACGTTTATATTTCCATTTTCTTCGCTCTGCTGTCGAGGCAAAACGCGGCGTTGAGTTCTGCCACTCAACATGCAATGTCTCCAGAACTCGGCAGAAAGTGGGGAACCGAGTGTCTTAACACTAGGTTCCCTCTGTTTAGCCTGCTATATGCGGGATACAGTGTGAAGCTAAAAAAAACAATATCTAATAAAGCGCAGTATGGGCGCCGATTAGCTTGCGTCGACCATGTGCATATAGTAAGTGTAATAAGGATTATTTTAATTTTGTAACTTCGACAAACTTCGACAGAGAGAGCCACACGCCTACCACTCCTCGCTCGAAGCCTAATACTCGTATTATTAAACGAGATGTCCTAGGAGAAAAGTCTTCTTTTCTTGTGTTCGTCTTACAGCACGTAACACGCAGCAATAATAACAATCAATATTTCGAAAATTGGAAAACGGAGGACGGGAGTGCTTTCCTTAGGTTCTCTTTGTCTACCCTGCATTATGCGAAATATAGCGTAAAGCTAAAATATTCTTAATTATGTTAGAAAAGCATCTGTCTGCTATGAACTACCATATTTTTTTTAGCTTTTTAATGTGACCACTGGATATACAGAAGGAATCTAGTGTTAAGACACTATGCCGAAATAAAACCTAGAAGCTCCTTTTCTATTACTTATCTAAAATAAGTAAAAAGAAAAACAGTAAATATATGAGTTCTCTTAAGATTTCACTTCAAAGTCTTCTAATACCGGAAGTTCCTTTCCGTAACATCATATGGAGGAAATTGATCTTCTCAGGATGCTCGTAATAACCTCCGCAAATGACGGGAAATGATTAAATATACATATTTGATACATACGTATATAGTACCTTTATGGAAATTTTTAAAACATTTTTTAGCTTCACACTGTATCCCGCACAGAGCAGGGTAGGCAGAGAGAACCTGGAGACCTAATGTTAAGATACTTCCGTCCCCCACATGTCGCTAAATTCTTGAGGCGTTAAGTGGCGGTACTATACACAGTGCTTTATCTCGTTATCAGAGCGAAGAAATGAAAATATTAAATAATTAACTAACCTGAGTGGGAATCGAATCCACAACCGTCACGTTTATAGCCACAGATGACTGGTCTTTTACAGCACACATAACCTGCAGCAGGATTAGTTGGGTGACAAGCATATCTAATACATAATAATAATGTTACAGATTATATAAGGACAATTATATAAGCAAATTAAACCTATAATCATAGTTATTAGATCAGATAATTATGCTTGCTTGCTTAAGATGAAATCTTTTATGTTCTAAGAAAGAGTCTAAAAAGTCTAAGTCTAAGTCTAAAAAGTCCTAATAAAAAATCTAGTACCAGATAAATTAATAGATTAATAGCAACTATGTGTTAAAAATAGATATTACATTTTAATCTCTGCCTGCTTTTATCGTGAGTGCTGTAGAATGTGCTTGGAGTTAAGAATTATATATGTTAAGCCTATACGCGAGTGGCTTAGTAACTTAACCACACTACACACATAAGACACTCACACCGCCGTCGTCGGAAACGACAGCGAAGTCGCTTACCCGACGGCCCGGCCGCGTCTCGGCGCGGCGGGCGCAACGGTTAGGGACCGCTAGCTCCCTAAGAATAGTCTCAATATAACCAGCGGTGGCCTCATGTCGCTTGGCTGGTTTGCTTAGAGTAGGGAAATTCCACCCCAGTCCGATCGAAGGCTGTAGGCCGAGGTTCGAGCCCCGCTAGGGGGCGCTCCTATAGCTTTTGATTTTATTTACACAGGCAGCCATCCAGTGCTTGATTATTCCTCAGGGAAAGAGTACCCTCTTGCCTACCCAACCGGTGTCGCTGTAGAAGCCAATAAGGCTAACAGCATTAATGTCAAATTCGAAAAAAAAAGAAAAAAGCGAGTGGCTTATTCAAAATTCAAAACCTCTTTTTTTGTTTTTTTTAGCTTCACGCTATGTGCAGCATACCGACATCACAGAGTAGATAGAAAAAAACCTTGAAACCTAGTGTTTATACACTCCTCGTCCAATAAAACAATTCCGTTCATTACTTTCCGCCTAACAGAACATCGGAACTTGACGCCCCGCTTTGCCTCGTTACCAGAGCAAGGAAATAAATTAATTATTTAATATATATTAAATAATTAATTTACCTCGAGTGGAAATTGAATCAATAGCCGTTACTTTTTACAGTTGCACGGTTGTGCACCTGCAACACTACTGGCATCAAACCATCTCACTGAAGCCACTTAACTGCTAAGTTTCATGATGATACAAATATTACGTGTTGCCAATTCTTTTTTCAAATTTGAGGTTAATACTGCTAGCCCTATATATAGGCTTTTACAGCGGACACCGGGTAGGTAGGCAAGAGGATACTCGGTCTCTGAAAAATTGCAAGCGCTATGTGGCTGATTGTGAGGATGCCGAAGGCGGTAAAAGCGCCCCCTGCGGGATTTGAACTCAACTTGCAGTCGTCGACCGGACTGGATGGATCTTATTATACAGTCAAAGTAACAAGTTGAGCTGAAGTGTATAGTGTATACTGGTTGTGGGTTCGATCCCCACCCGATGAAATAAAATATTTATTTAAATTAATATTTTCATTTTTTTGCTCTAGTGTCAGGGCAAAGCGCGACGTTGAGTTCCGCGACTTAACATTCAACACCTCCAGAATTCGGCGGAAAATGGGTACGGATTATGTCAACAATAGGCTCTCTTTGTCTACCCTGCTGTGTGCGGGATACACCGTGAAACTGATCTAATGTTGTTTTTAATTTAAATATTCTATTGCAAATTTGCGAACTCTACAGTAAATCACTTTACACTACAGCTACTTTGGTAAAATAGGCACAGCGTAGTTTATACAAAGTTAATGTTATTCACGACGTAATGGCAGTTGAGGGAAAGCTAAACGTGTAACGATAACTTAACGCGAACTAGATATTGCAGGGTTCAATGGGAGAGTCACTAAACAGTATTCAATATTATTTTACTTTTTTTTAGAAAAAGTATAAATAAGTATAATAATTTTAATTCTATGATCGACTTATAAATAGTTACACTTCACTCAATCATGTATCAAATCACTTAAGTAGTTATACGTAGCTTTACTGACAATATAAAAAAATGCCATCATGGAGCTACTCTGATGATAAGGTCAGAACCTTAGTAGTGGATCTCTTCAAAGATTATAAGTACATCCGTCCGTCAGTTTGTGCTCAGCATATTTTTCGGTGATTTTGCTAGTTGCTTAGTATAATGTTCTTAGGTAACTTTTCTCACAATTTATGGTATTAATATTATACTCATAATTATATCAAGACAGGTGATTTTACTAAAAAAATGCCCCTAAAATACGTTAAAATAGAATTATAGAACAAATATAAGATAAAATAAATTCCGTAGGCATTGAACTGCATGCAAAAGACACGCTGTAGGTTTTTTTTACAAAAAAAGTCACGTCGCTGATACTATCGTACCGTGTCATACAAAACGACGTAAGCCGAGCTCATTGCATTGGGGGTACATTCCGCCAGTATATTACATTCCAATGTCGCGTATCCGTATCGCCCCTGACCCAGACGGAGCGATGCCATAAGAGATTTTATTAAGCGTCATTAGAATTTTATAAAACGTGTAATGCTCTAATATGGTACTGATTGCGATTATTTTCTCAATTTGTTTTTATGTTCAGTAAGACAAAGACCGTAGAGTTCGGTCAATACATGATATCTGGTGTCTGTTCTTAGTTACTTTAGAGTTTAGTTTTAGTTATACTAATCACTCTGCTAATGTCACGTTCTATGGAGAATACACAAAGAAGACTGTACGGTGAAATTAACATAAAATTACATAATATCAGAATATATGTCAAAAAGTAATCATACATGGTAATGGATTAGTAATAAGGAATATTTTACAAATATGTTTATTTGTAGATTAATATCGTTATATGTAAAATATTTTAGAAAAGTCATAGATGACTAAGTACAAACATAAAATATTTATTTGAAACATTTTTAAACAAGCTTGTTTTTAAATTATTATTTTTATTTTTAGCTGTATTTTATGTCTTACGTACAAAACTTGTGTCACTTTTACGAAAGCTTCATCAATTAGTAAATAAATAATAAGTTTATTTAATAGAACCTACCAAATGCAAGTAATTCTATAATACGACAGATACTCTATCGTCTAGCATATACGAGTATGTCTGCTTTATCAAATAAAGACAGTAAGAATTGAAAATGCATCACGCTCTCGGAAACTCTCAAGACGTCTTTACAATATTTCTTATTCGTATACCTCAATACATCCAACATAAGAATATTTTTTGAACTG